>MIQA02005412.1:0-16620 GCA_001887855.2 Sclerospora graminicola | reverse complement strand
GAATATGGTTTCAACAACTCAATGAGGCTTGGTACTCGGATGCGAATGGCATCCTTTGACAGTACGCCCGAAAAGAAACCATACCCAACTGAGCACTGGAAGGAACCAGATGCGAAAAATGTTGGACCTACTCCATCACCGGCAGATTTTCGGTTCCCAGCACAACCGGTGTATGGAAACCATGGCGGTCAAGTGCCACAAGGTGCACCAATGCAGCAAGGCGTTCCGATACCGCCTCAAGCAGCTTTCCGACAACCGCCCCAACAGATGTACCGGACACCAACAGCAAAAGATTGTAAACTTTCGATTCGAGTTTTTGACGGAAAGGAGGTCTACCGGGGGCTCGGTGCCGGTTTCAAAAAATTGGGAACAAGATTCATTTGACAAATATCGATCGCTGAATCCGCGTGCGGATACCTGTGGAGCGAGGACATTAAGGTCGACCTCCTCGGACACTACCTCAGCGGTACAGCCGAAAGGTATTATCAGCGTCAAGTGGATTCATGGTGGAACGAGTCACCAACGCTAGTTCACATTATGAACAAGATGCTGAGTGCGTTTAATACGACCATAACGCCTGCTCAATCAATGAAGTTATTCACAAGCAGAAAAAATCCGAAACGCAGCTGGAACGAGCACTACCTATATATGGTAGCCGTATCCGAGGCAGTAGGAGGAAGTGAGCCTCTCGTCCTGGAAAATATCGTACACTACGCTTCGAGTGAACTCAAGACAATATTAATGTCGAAGTTCGACCACACGAGAACAGATTTTCTCAGGCAAGCGGAACAGCTTTGCCAATTTGCGGCAGCCATCGAAAATGATGCCAGAGGATCCACAAGATTCGGAAACGACACGATCAATTACGTGGAAGACAAGCCCAAGGAAAAGAAGTGTTCAAACTGCGGGAGACCAGGATATGCGACTTCAAAATGTAAAAAGACATCAAGAAAGCAAACAAACGTGGCTCAACCCAGCAACAAAATCGATTTTACGCTGGCAATAACAAAAAATTCAATGGTATCAAATAGCAACAGCTGGATACTTGACAGTGGTGCAAGCATGCACCTCGTCAACAACGAGACCTATCTACGGGATGTAGAAGGAGTGAACGGCACGTGTTTTCAAGCGGATAGACAAACCCTAAAGGTATCGAAGAAAGGATGGGTCCAAGTACAAGTTACGTCAAACGAAACCATACATACCTTGAAGATCATGGAAGTATATTATGTGGAGAACCTTTCGAGGAACATCTTGTCGTATGGACTTTTGGAAGAAAAGGGATGCGAAATAATGTACGTCAGTGGTCGGCGCGTGATGAGGCAACGTGACAGCAAACGTCATATCTTCGACATAAAAAAGGAGAACAAAGTACTTGCAGTTGAAGTTATAGTTGACGTCCCAGTAAAATCCGATCGGGACTCGATCATGGCGATCTTACAAGAAAGCGACAAGGAAACTGAGGGCGACACCGGCGTGCAAAAAGGTTCCCTTATGCACTTCCATGCGCGGTTGGGTCACCTAAATTACGATGCCGTGGAAAAGTTAGCAAAAGACCCCAAAAGTGGGATTATGTTAACGGATACCCGAAGACTCAACTGTTTGACATGTGCGCAAGGAAAACAAACGAAGAACCCAAGGTCCAAGAAAGACAGTGGTGATAATGCGCATTTCGTCGCCCCAAAAAATCGGACAATCGGGCTACAGAGGCATGGGTCAGTTTGTGTACGCTTGTCTTGGAGGGCATCAGGTACGGTGCCTGTGACCTGTACCTGTTCCTCTCCCCTTTTGTACTCCATCTGGCGAACCGAAAAGTTGAAAAAAAGGGGAAATCGGAAGAGCAGGGGACATGGTATCCTGGTCTAGGTGACCCGGACCGGACTACCCCCCCCCCTTTTTTTTCTAGTCTTTGAAAGATATCGACCGGCAGGATCCTTGGCGCAATCAATATCGTGACCAGCCCTCCAATCATCCTGAACTTCAAGTGTCCCGGCTCCGCAACAAGTATAATCATCCACAGTGAAGAGCGACTTGGATCGTTTAATCGTTTTTCCTTTTTTACCGAATCTCATATATCCATCAATGCTTCTTTTATCTCTTGTTTCAGCCTTCATTTGTCCAACCCTTCCTTCCACTCCGGCCCATCACCTACTTTCCACATCGGTTGATATCCCGGGCTGGTTACTGACCAGATCAGCTAAAGGTGCCTCTAGAGGAACTTCCTGTTGCCATAGAGTGGTTCCTCTTCCATCCGGATCTGAGTATCTGTTTCACAGACCTGGTCGTTGAACCTTCCTTCTCTAGTCTGGTTGGATTTGACAGGTGGATTCCGCCCTCGGTCGGTCCGATCATCACTGGAAACCTGTTAATTTCCGCCAATTCACCAACACATAATTGGATCGGAAACTGTGAGGCCGACCTGATCTCGCATGGCCAACGTGGCCAGATGATCTGCGCTATTGTTCCATTCTCTTTTAACATGTAGCAGTTCAAAGCCCGATCGTTCAACAATCTTAGTCGGGGGGTCTTACAGTCTATCTCCCCAGTGATTTGTCGGATCACTAGATTGGAGTCACCACGTATAATAATCCGCCCCTGTGTCTGACCGGCCAGCAAATCTAAGCCCAGTAGCTGTCCTCGGTATTCCGCCTCATTCACGGTTATACCAGGTGTGAAGTCAGAGGCAGCGGCGACCACTTTCCACTCGGGCGGATTCCACAAGATGGCACTGTAGGCGCCCACTCCCTTCTTGACGCTCGCTAACCCGTCGTAGCTCAGAACCATCAATTCTTCTGCTGGACCAACTGTCGGTGGCGGGAATGTGATGGATTGGTGGCTGCTTTCGCAGCGCTATCGCTATCAGTGCTTCTTCCACTTCTGCACTTGGAGTGATGATGGCCGCTAATGTTCCCAGTATCTTTTCTTCTCCCTTAGTGCACTTAATCACTTCTAGAGACCACTGGGACAGCAATGCAGCCCATCTACCCAGCCGACCATCCATTCCGTTTGCTGTAACAAGCCATGACAAGGTCAAGCATCTGGATAACACCTTAATAGGGCGGGGTACCAACATCGTATAATATACATCCGGAATTCGTAGCAATGCCAAAACTTCTTTGTCCAGCCCATTGTTCATTTCGTTGGTTTTCAGAGTCCGGCCGGTAAAAATCACAGGACAATATACGCCATCATGATCCTGCACTAGGGCAGCCGAGATAGCCCACTTGTTAGCATAGATAATGACCCCTGGCACCTTATCTACATAAAAGTGTCTCAGAACCGGTGTGGTCGCCATCAAGGCCACCATCGCCCTGGTCATGTGATCATCAGGTGAAAGAATATCATCGACGTAGGACCGCCGTCCCAAAACCGAAGATTTTTGGTCGTGGTCAAGGTCACCTTCGGTGAACACGTCACCGACCTGGGCGAGATCTTGGTCTGCCTTGATCCTAAAATGCCCATACAACGCGTTATCTATTAGCCGCTGGCAAATCTTCGGGGCATTTTTGAGGCCAAACGGCATCCGGTTGCACTCGAGCAACCCGAAGGGCGTAACAAACGCAGTGATTTCCCGTACACGGTCGGTTATAGAAACCGCCCAAAATCCACTAGCCATGTCCAATGAGCAAACCATAAAACTTTGTCCAGATCCTCCAGCAAGTCGTTAATCAACGGCATCGGGTAAACCATTAGCTTAGTTAGCCGGTTTACAAATCGGTAATCAATGCACAACCTTATATCCACCCCGTTCTTCTTTCTCATATTCCAATGGGCGACGCCATGGCGAGGTGGACGGTTGGATGACTTTGGTGCCAGTAGTTTTTTTTAGAGTTTCGACAGCTTTTCCCGATACTGGGGGCGACATTTCGGCTTTTGGCACCACCGACTTTGCGTTACCCGCATTGATGTCGCATACCACCCCACGGGCAGCCGGAGGTAGTGCATTAGCTGGGCCGATTAGCAGATGTCTCCTTTTCCATATGATATCCATTAGCCTGCTGATCTCCTCTGGAGTGTTCACGTATGGGTATCCAACCTGTAGATTGTCCATAGTAACTGCTGGCGGGCATGGAGTCACCTCAGGTAGCACTGCCATCTGATCTTCCATGCCTTCGACATGCAGGTTGCCCCCTTCGTAAATGCAGATCTGGTCGGCTTTAGTCTCGGTCCCAACAGAACCTTTGTCTTGCGCCGAAGGAGTCTCCTCGAAACCAACTGCATCAGTCGTCTTCGATCTTTTGGCCACATCGTCCGAGCGGGGCTCCGTCCAGCTACCCTCGGGTTGACACTTCTTGGAGGTCATCGGCTTCCAGCAGTTTCTGTCGTCATGCTTGATGGACCTACAGCGGGTGCACTTCCGTCTGGGAGATTCCTGGTCAGTTCGAGAAACACTTCTGCTAGCCTGACACAGATGGTGGCCTCGACTGCTGACTGGCTTCCGCCGAGAACAGATACCGATATTACTCCTCTTCGGATTCGCCCCCACACCGCTGGTATTCCTCTTCCAAACTGGTCACATCCGACTCTCGGGCCACCATGCGGACGGCTCGGGCCGTCCTGGTGGATGATGGTCGGCTTCCCTGATCCGGGTTAAAACGTGACTTGTACCTGCCCGTTCCAACTGCTGCCTTGGGGCCTCGCTTATTCGCCCACTGGTAAGTCCGTAGCGTCAGCTCCAGCTCCGTAGTATTTTTTAGTCGTAGCAGCGCGAGCTGGTCTGCCAGTTCCCGGTAGCCCAGCGTGTTCCACGTGTTCTCGGGCAGCTTCCGACCGGCTGGCATCTTCCGACCAGCTGGCATCTTCCTTGACCTTATGTTGGCCCTCATTCCTGCGACATTCAAACGATGGAGATATTCCAGAGGGGTCTTGTCTGCCCGCTTCTTGGTATGGAAGTACTGACGCGCCACCCACATTCCCGATCCACAGTATTGTTCTCCAAATGCTTCGACCAGCTCCCTCCAATCGTCTCGAACTTCCCGCCTGAGCTGCTGGATCCAGTTTTTCGCTGTTACCTTCATTAGGTCTCCGAAAATTAGACATTTCTCGTAGTCTGGAGTACGGTCTCTGAGGAATGCTGACTTCGTCTTGCTTAGCCATCCTCGGGCCTGGTCGTCGTCCATATCCCGTCCAGTAAAATCTTTTAACTCGGACGTTGCGACATCCGTACCCTGGCAATCGCCCCTGAGTCCGGGGCAAAAGCTGGGCTGATGTCATATTGGCTCGGCGAGCCATTCCCAGATCCAGGTCATCTGGATCATTGTGGCACCTGGCCGACTTGACAGACTCCATATCCACGTCGCTGAGTGACGGCTTCCTATTCGATGGCCGTCCAGGTCGGCGACCTGGCCGGCAACTGACGGGTCAGCATGGGGATCACTCTGCCTATACTGCACTGACTCCATGTCCTCATCGATCGATTCCCTCGCATAAGGTTGGGCTGGTCCTGGGACCTGTCTCTCCCGATGGGCAGGCTGGTCCTGCGGTCCTGGACTGTAGCCGCCGGCACTGGACCGACGTTGCTCCTACAAGTATCTTTCCATCATCGCCGAAAACATGCTCTGAAGGTGGTCCGGCACTCGTGCATCAGCTTGAGAGCCCACTTTAGGGGTGACTTGGGGACCAGCTTGGTGGTCGGCTCGGGATTCCTTCTTAATTCACACATCCACGTCTTCGCCCCTTGGATGTGGATTCGCCGTAGCCGTCTGGGTCTGGACGCTATGCTGTCTGGCTTCATCCCGATCGGGCGCATCTGGATCTTCGTATCCTCCAAACCTTGTGGCCATTGCCACACGCGCTGCTCCCCTAGGGCCAAGCGTCATGCGGGTAATGGCAACAGATGAGTCCTTCGAATCTACTTCCGAAGGGGCAGACTCGTACTGCGAAGAACCTGAATGTATTTCGGCCGGTCTGCCTGCTGCTGGTGGTGAAGGTGGGGTCGCCTCAGCTATTGCCGTCATCTTCTGCGGTGTAGAGCGGCCCACTAGCAGTACCAGGCGGTCGTGAAGTGCGCTGGATGCCTCCTTCAGCCTATCCGCCTCCAGGTCGAATAACTGGTTCGGGTCGAAAGCGCCGGTGTTGATGCCGGCTTGCTTGAGCTGATCGAAAAGTCCTCTAATAAAGGCCACGTAGCTGTCTGAGAAAGATGGGAAGAAACGGTACCTTTCAATCCACCCAGGATTTTTGGTCGAGTTATCTTCAGGACCCCATCCGTTCGTAAGAGCTGACTCAACTCGCGAAGGTGGTAGGCACGCTCCAGGTCGGTGTCTGTACTCTTCTGCGATAGGCCGTCCAGCTTTTCTTCTTCATCTTCAAAAAGTAACCTATCCTTGTGAGGTGGATGATCTGGTCCTTGCCCATCCAGCTTGTTTAGGGGTAGGTGACCTGAATGGTGACTTGGTCTTCAGCCAGTCAGCTTTCCTCTCTCGTCATATCTAACCTTCGGTTCTCCTTTCTTATTTTTTTCTTCTTTAATATCCATTACATGCATTTGTTTCTTCGCATAATAGTCGAAACCGGGATTCTTTCTCGGACTATGGTGACCTGCACCATAGTCCGAGCCGGCTCCAGCTGAGGCATAGTCACCAGCGCATAGTGACCGGCACCAAAGTCCTGATCAGCTCCAGTAGGAGCCTCCAGGGGAGTAACTTCTTCTTTTAATGTCAACCTCGTACTCCCCCAATCCGAGTCGACCATCGTATCCTTCCTTTTTCAGCAGCATTGGGGGTGATGTGCCTTCCCCCAATGCACCCGACACAACGTCCTCAACAAATCTGACAGGTTTGGTCTTTCGCTCACAAGGGACTCGCGGTGATATCCAGGGTCAGCAAGAGATCCGGGCACGCGCACCATTGTGGTGTAGTCGCTCTCAGAAATTCCTTCTGAGATGCGAACCCCACGGGGGGCCCAGATGACTGACTGTCGGAGGGGGTACTCCGTCCATCCAGGTCTTGGTCCGATCCAGCATCAAGCCGGCTGGACCGGTCACTTCCATCACCTTGGCTGTGACGACTTGGATAATCCATGTTTGTAAAGCTCACCTTGTGTACCCGTCAGCACTGGCGGTTACGCTCTTTTGGTGGAATCTAGGGCGAAAAGTTAAAAGTCGGTAAAATAGGTGGACGAGGGTTAGGACTAGGGTTGCTCCTGGACGGAAATCTTCACCGGGGAGCAGGCTGTCGTTATATTTGAAGTTTGTATACCGCAAAGGCTGGACCGAGAATAATCGATCGGCCAGCTTAACCAAAGACAATAAAGGGGTTACTCCAATATTATGTGTAAATAGGAAATCCAAACAATATTCCACAATATTCCACATTAAGCCAAAACTTCACCACACTTTCCAATAGAACTAAACCGTGTTTCAAACACGGGCGACTTGAGTTGAGTATAAGTTTCACGACGACTCCCGGTCAGGAGACTTCCGGTGGGTTCCTTTCAACCTTCCCCGGGTAAACCAATAGCAGCTAGAGGGGACCTTGTTAGCCCTCTGCTGTGAGCCAATAATGACTTGCGTCTTAGAAAGCGAAACGCATACTGATTTTTATACCTAGATCCAATATAACCTATTGTGTACCCTACCCAAAATAACATGGCTGGATAGTTATGTGCCTTACCTGAAATAGCGCGGCCAGCTCAACCTGGACGGTTTTTGTATAATGTACACCAAATAGCCTGACCGACCTGGATGGCCATCCACCTCGACCTGGACGAGACCTGGCCGCCGACTTCGACTCCCTCTTCGCGGTCACCCATCTACCTTCGGTGTTCCATCCGGCTACTACAGGGATATAACCTCCCCTGGATCCTTTCCTATGTCCATTTCTTGACCAATCCACCCCTTGGCCACCTACGGCCACCATCAACGGCCATCCAGCCCGACTTGGTCCAGCCGGCCAACTTCTGGTGGACCTGGATCTGAACCTCCGGATCACCTTCGACTAGCTTGCTTCCATTCCTTGTAATGATCTGGCGCTCGCCAAGAGTCCCGAACACCTCTGGAAGCTGTCCTCCAGCGCCTGCACGCTTGGACCGCAATTTAAGCCAATCAAAGGCAGCCTCGGCCAGGTGTATTTCACACCAGGCCGTTAACTCATTCCGAAATCACTTCAACACAATGCCTACGTTGAAGAAAGCAGAAGGGGAACGCCTTCTGGGCTTTTTCGAATTAGTGGTGGTTACGAATGGAAACGATTGGATAATTTGGAAAGAAAGGGTGACGGCTTTATCTTTGGCCCCCCAACGGACAAATCAAGCTTTCGAAGTTTTACTGTTGAAGTCCGCTGACCAGGGAAAATGTGAAATCAGCGGAGAAAATTCCCGCACCACTTACGGGTTGGGTGACTAAAGTTACTGGGGAATCCAGAGCGTCTTCCTCGACCCAATTGGCGCAGAAACCCTTTCTGTTCAAAACAGCAGTATACAAGCCTGATGAGATTGTGAACAAGAATACGGGAAGTTTGCATCCAAGCAATGTCGGGTAGGCTCAGTGAAAGAATGTCTAAGGGCTTGTCGAGGGGACCATCCCGCGAAACGATTGCCACAGTTTCTGAAGAGAATAATGAATACGGAAGCCCAGGTACGATTGGATCAAACAATCAAGGCGCAAGTGGAACGATGCCTCACAATGGATTTACGTGGTGAAAGTCCTATAAAAGAAGCGTTTTTAAGTACTAAAAGTATTCAAGAGCATTGCAACTACTGCAAAGGTCAGAGGAACTGGTTCGGAGGCACTATGGAACATGGTTGCCCAGGTCAAGAATATTAGCTACAATAGTAGCAATCATACTATGTATTTTCATTTTCTTACTCGAGAAATAGCAGAAAGTTAATGGAATCAAAGTGCCTTTTCATCATCAGGATCACTTTTTGCGGAACCTACATTCTTCATACCGAGAGTCAGCAGGATCTGCATGGGCTAAACAAGTGGACGCAAAAGGCGAAACTATGGACATCAAGGATTCTACACATGCATCTTGAAGAATATTACAAGAGCGAATGATCTTACGAAATTGTATGGGATTCTAAAGTCGTTACTTGGCATATCATTCCAACTGGATGGTATGGACAAAAGTGGGCCATTCTCGGATACGTCGACAGCTTGAGAGTTATTGTGGAGACCGATTCATACGCGGTAGCACTGAACGGGATTAGAAGAATCTATTGGTGCGACATGATGATAGTGGTGGAGCATCCTGTAATGAAAGGCCGTACACAATGTTTGAAGTGCGGAGAACTTGGTCATCCCATGCGAAGCTGTTCCACTCCAATGCGGAATTACCTAAAACCAATTTGCATTCAGGTTACTCAAGATGACTGCGAAAATTTAAGTTAGCGAGCCAACCTTTCAAAGTATGGAGGAACTCAAGGCCCAAGTCCAGTTTTATCTTCAACAACAAACGAGGCATCTGAAAATCCAGCTGAAGCTACACCTACTGGAGTCATTCCCGTAGATGAATCTTTAAAATCTGATACTAGTAGTAACCAAGAGGAGACTCACAATGAATACCCACAGCAGAAGACAGGTACTTCGGACAAGCCGGGAGAGGCGAACGACGTC
This sequence comes from Sclerospora graminicola, assembly GCA_001887855.2. Taxonomy (NCBI): domain Eukaryota; phylum Oomycota; class Peronosporomycetes; order Peronosporales; family Peronosporaceae; genus Sclerospora; species Sclerospora graminicola. The sequence goes on along the minus strand of MIQA02005412.1, from coordinate 7,064 downwards.
TCAGGGAAATCACCGCAAAAGTCCGAAAAGTCAAGTGGAGATGGGCTTCTAGTGTCTTCGAAGAAAGGCGGAAATAATATTACACAGACGTCTCATGATGACCCAAAAGTGTCAACTTTTGATTCTAGCCTAAAACAAGAAGTACGTCGCCTAACAATCGTAGCATCCACTGAGAAGCCGGGGTCTGAAACTACTAAACAAGATCCTGACACAAAACCACAGTGGAGCAGACTCCAGTCCTAGCATCTGCGCAAGCCAAAGGGACCAATCGTCAAAAGAAGCTTCGCCCAGATAAAACTAGCCTACCGGATACTTCAAGTAAACAACAGATTACTGACTTACTCGTCCAAAAGGGATAGATCAAGAAAAAGGTCAACAGATTCTCGACGAGACAAATATGACAGTGAATAAAGGGTCATTGTCAATTAGAGACGATACATTGGATCGAAGTTTAGAAGAGGGTGAGAACATGACATTGACTGACATAACATGCTTATTGGAGCTACGAGAAGTGCCAGCAACAGGTAACTGCCAGATTTATGCTGTCTGCCAGGCACTGGCAACTGACCAATTTGAAGAAAAGGATTGGAAAGAATTGGAAGTTCTCGCGCACACATTAAGAAAGGATGTAATCTAAAAGCTTTGGTGAATTTTGAGGTCAACTTTCCTCATGGAATCCGCAAACAGGCATTGAATGGTCTGGGGCGAGGGTACCAATAATTTTGGCCAAGGAGTCTAAAACAGAATTCAAAAGATAGTTGACGAAATATGCGACGAGCAGCTCTAATCCAAATCACGATATGCCTATCACAGCAAGGAGATGTAACGATACTCTTTCATGTATAAGCACCATGTTGCAAAGAGATATTCTCGTGATTAACCCGACTAAGGGAGTGATTTCTCCAGGAGTAATTCTCTTCCAACCGAAAAGGAGGAAGCACGCCAATCAACGATATTCAATGAGTAGAGAGTAGCCCATTTCATTTCAAGTGTGTTGTCATAAGTTGCACGACTTCCATGAACGAGTACTGAAATCGGGAGATGTAACAAAACTTCCATTGGTATTAAAGCTCGAAAATGCGCACTACTCAGCCTTACTCTGGGGAGTACCATTCGCGGCCATCGTCCTGACTTATTAGCTAGCTCAGGGCAGCTACTCTGATTCTTCATTTTGATTGGTGGACTATCATTCATCTGCCAGTTAATGAATACTGGAGTCACTTAACCGCAGCCGCCCCTGATTCTTGTAGCATCCGCATAACGGCTGAGTCACGAGCTCACTACTCACATTCTTGCCACACCCGCTAGAACCATGTCCGACTTCGACGATCGTAACTCGTCTGATCTGCCCAGGCCAGGCAGACGACCAGTTTTTTATTTTAGCTCGCTGCCTCAAGGCTCCAGGTCAGGGCAGCTGAAAGTTGCTACTCTGAAGAGCCAAATTGCTGCCCAGACCGCTCAGGTGACCAGCTTAGAAAAGGCGAAGGCCGAAATGACGTTGGTCGCTGACCTGGCGAATCGACGCGCGGATGAGGCTAGTGCCCAGGAATTGCTAGCAGCTCTAGGCTCTCAGGGACGGATCATCCAGTTGGAAAGTGAAGTAGCTGAGCCAACACGCGAGCGGGACCGGTTCAAGTTGCTGTCCGAATCCATCGACTCCCTCCGCATCGTACATCAGAAGACCGTCTTAACCTCGGAGTTTTAACGCAAGTGCCTGTATTCTCGTCTCTGTTTGCATTTCAGCCGCTTACTCCCCATGCCTTGTACAGAAAACCACATCTTATATCTCCGGACTTTGATGGTAGAGTCTTCGCATGCTGCCCCAGATATGGTCAAGTGCTACCAGCGATATATCCGTATCACTTAGCAACTGGAAATATCGCAAGTGGACTTGGGTCAGCTGGAAGTGTTCAGAATCCGCGTCCTTCGTAAGCTTGAAAGACGTTTGCCAAGGATGACGTCTGGGTAGACCGAGCTCCACTCCCAGATACAGCAATAGGAGGTGGTCTCTGATCTCCTGGACCAACGAACAGACTCTAATCTCCGAGATACAAGCTTCCCAAGGCCGGTTAAATGAAGCGAGGACTCGTGTAGCACATCTGATGCATGGAGCAGCTCCTATCCGGCGTGCCATCTGGCACCTCGTGGACCTGGCTTGCCGTCGAGGCCTTGGTAATCCCGCAACTAATCCGCTTTTGAAGATCAACCTAGAGACCGCAGACTCCGGAACAAACGCCGAGCTAGCTGAAGAGGCTTTGCCAGCCATTGATGACCTAGATGCCACAGACGCTGAGGTAGCCGTTGGACTAGCTGAAGAAGGTCCACCGAATACTGAAATTCCCACGCGACTTCGGATCTAGGATGCTTACCGGGACCCTAAACCGCCCCAGCTTCCGCGGCCAGCAATCTCACCTCCGAGGGAGAGTCCAAGAGCGACAAGGAGCAAACGTAGATCTAGCCGGGTTTCATCTCTAACGACTCCAGTCGCCAAGCGTTTCAAACAAACACGAAAATCTGACGCAAGTGCGGGCTAAAATCCGGCTCGTATTCGGTTCACCTCCCCCAAGGTGGATCCTGGTGAGTCACATGCTCGACCCAGATTTCAACCTGGCGAGCGATCTAGTTTAACATATTTTTGACGTTAGGTGGGAGTATGCCAGCATTTTTGCCGGCTCGTACCACTCCCGCATCTGGTTAAAAATTCCCTGCTCGGGCAGGAACCGGCATCATGAATTTTTCCACACGACTTACGAAAAAACAATGATCGGAGGAGTGACCTTTCCGATCGGACTTTCCACAGGTCATTCTTTTCCAACACTTGCGATCATTATGTTTGGTCGACCCGCAGTGGACACATTTTCGTCGGGATCGATCCAGATCGGGCTGATTACAACCTTTTTTCGATCTTCGGCATTAGTAATCGCCGACCTTGGTTGAAGTACATATTCGGTCATAAAAACATGGCGGTGCTGTTGTGGTAAAGCGATCGGAAAATATTGGGACTGAAGTGGACCACACATGGCCGTTGATTGGTGACGATAGAACACCCATCAACATATGACGGTTGATGGGTGGGAAAAGGTTGATCACGATTAAGAAGAAAAGGTGGTGGCCAACGGATATTTACGACGTGGAGAAATCAGCCAAGTATGGTCGTTAAGCCCAGTCCCAGGCACTGGCGGAATGATGGAGATCACGATCACGATCGTTATTACAGTCACTAAGTGGAGTTCCCGTGGATGTAATAAGAAATAGTGACTGTTGACTTGACGTACCAAGGGCAGGTGACCAGCCGATCTCTGAATGGTATAGTGGTTGAAGCTGGCTATGATACGAAGTTACGGCCTGATCAGCCTGTCATGCCCGAAGAATGAAGATCAGATGAGGAATGAAGATCGGGCATGTGGATTGACAGGTTGTGTGAGTGATGTGAGCCTTTGGTTGGTCCGAAGATGACGTGGCAAGGCCTGATCAGCCGAGATCGGTGGTGTATGGTTGTCCTGACGGGGTATAAAGATCGGAAGTGTGGTTTGGAAGATGAATTGAGTCGTGATGATGATGACCCAGAGCGTTCCCGAGGTGATCAAGGGCTGATCAGCCTGATCACCACCTGATCACTTGGTCGATCACTATGGCGATCGTGATCAGGGCCGATCAGCCTCTGATCAGCGTTGATATGCAAGGGCAAGTAAGTTCTCGGTTTGGTCGGACTATATACGAAGTGAACAAGTGCTGAAGAGCAGGTCTCAAGTGGTTTCAAGGTCGTTTGTTGAAGATCAGGATGGGTTGAAGATCTTTTGAAGAGTCGGGTCGTGATCAGGGCAGAGTCGGTACAGGTCAGCTTGAAGGTGCAGCCAGGATGGGCAAGAGGGTGTTACGCAACCGTGCGACGAAGTAAATAGGTTCGAAGTAAAGGTCAGGCATGAGTTGAGGTATGGTACACAGGTATAGGACATTTGCATATATAATAACAGGTTTAGATTTTCCCCCTAAAGCAAAGAGTCGCTCCGCCACGTGTGCGGTCATTGGGAGCACAGGGTTGATTAGTCCCCTCTTGCTCAACTATTTCCCGGTTAAGACGCGCTTAGACGCATTTTGGCTTACCGGAAGACCCCCGACGGGTTTGTTTTAGGTGATCGAACCTCACCCGCAACGCGCACGTGTTTGGAACACGTTAATAATATTGGTAAAGGTTTTGTGGAGATAACGTTTGTGGATTACTGTGGAAGATCGTGGATTGATCGCATTTTCTTGGTTTCGTTATATCTCTCTCTCATTGGCTGGCCTGATCAGACGAACTTTCCTGATCAGTGCCTAGATACTGAATAAGTGTCGACCCCAACCCGTTCTCCGGTGAAGATTTCCACCCGAGGACACCCCCCGTCTCGAGAAGGTCAAACCCTCCGACCTGATCAAGATCATCCTTTTCGTCACCGAGTCCACCTAAGTGAGTGTAATCAGCCCCGATCGACGGGTACACAAGGTGAGATGAAGTTAAACATAGATCCTGACGAGCACGAAGACCGGCCAGATGACCGGGAGGATCAGATCAGTCACCACAATGGTGATTCATCTGATTCCGATGCTGATCAGGATCAACGGAGTACCCCCTCCGATAGTTGGTCGTCCGGGCCAGTGGGTATCCGGATTCCACCCACGACTTCGGTCATGGATTTGGAAATCGGCTCCACCACAATGGTGCACGTGCCCGGATCACTTGGTGACTCAGGATATCACCGTGATTCCTTTGATGATGAAAAAGATGTGAAAATCAAAGTGGAGGAAACTTTTTCGGGTGTATTGGAGGAAGGCGTATCGCCTCCGATGCTGTCCATTTCTAAAGGAAGCGATGATCGACCTGGTTTGGTGGAGTGCCAGGTCGAGATTAAAGATGAAATAACTCCCCACATGGCCCCGATCGGGGCCGATCTGGGTTATAGTAAAGTTGACTATAACCCAGGAAAGGATCGAGGTGTTAACCTTGATCCTATGCATAAGAAGAAAATGGAAAAAGACAGAAAAAATATGGGGGCGGATCATTGCGATCCACCTAAAAAATATGTGAAACCTAAACCGAAGATCTTCGAGGAAGACGAAGAGAAGATCGAACCAGCCGAGAAGACCACTGTCCAAGATGTGGAACGACTGTTCTATCTTCGAGAGTTTCACAAGTTCCTGGTTACCAACCCAGTGATGAAGATCATCAAGCCTAAGATCATCGGGAAGCTGGAAGGTCGAGCGACCCGGCCGATGATCACAGGCAGTCAACTTGATCTGATCAGGAACCTCTTCGCGCAGATCGACGAGGTTGGCTTCACTACTGGTGCCTTCGACGCGAATATGCTATTCGATCTGGATCAAGAGACGATCAGAGAATCTATGACCACCCTGTATGATCATCTTGTCTCGTTACTAGGGCGAACCCAGTGGTTCAGTCGCCGATCGCGGATCCTTCGCACCGATCACAGTTGGTTGAGTATCCTATGGATATTGAGTCGATATATCAATCGTCATCACAATCTGGAGCGGCATCCACCGACTCCTCGGTTGGGATCACGCGTATGACGTTGGGCCCGAAAGGGATCCAGCAGATCAACCCCAAGACCGAGTCGCAGAACAGGAAGAGAAAGCCGGAACCTGGTAGAGTCGGATCGGACGATAGTTTCGAAGATGCTCAGGAAGTGCCACAGGCTAATCCGACCTCCAATACTGGTCCTACCAACATGCCGGAGGTCCCAGAGCAATTAAAAGCCATGTTCGCGACAATGATGAACCGATTTGCGGGTGAACAATATGGATTGCCTCAGTACACACCTGGACAAGGACAACCATGGCGATCGGCACCGAATATGAATCAGTCTGCTGAGAAATCGGTCAAGAGACCCGTGGATGTGGAGATGGAATCAGTCCGATCAGCCGGAATCGTTCGTTCGATATGCCAGGCCGATCACCAGGACCGATTTCACCGATCACCCCGCGGAGTGATGTGGACATGGAGTCAGAGGGCGAGATCAGCCAACATTTCGATCCAGATGATCTGGACATTGAGATGCCTCGTAGAGCGAATATGGCCTCCGCGCAGGCATTGACAGTGATTCCGGAACGATCACCCGAGTGCGAATGTCTGCGATCTCGGAATTGAAGGATTTCACCGGAAAAGATATGGATGACGATCAGGCCAGAGGTTGGTTAAGCCGAACTAAGTCAGCTTTTCTGAGGGACAAGACACCGGAAGCTGAAAGATGCCTGATCTTCGCTGATCTAATGAAAGGTCCGGCCAAGAACTGGCTTAAACAGCTGAGTCGTGAAGTGCGTCTGAAGTGGCCTCGTTTGTGTGAAGAGTTTGAAGAACAATATTGCAACTCGGGGGTGTCTGTCGCTAGACAGTACTACCACATGAAGAAAAGATCCGACGAGACGCCGATCGAGTACTTACATCGGTTGACTGTTGCTGGTCTACGCGCGAAAATGCCGATCAAGGACCCACGGCACCCGGACATAGCCCGTGAACATGTCGAACACTTCATTGGGACTTTGGATAATCGCGATCTGGCTGATCAGCTAACCCTGCTCCGTATAAAGGACTCAGAACAACTGGAACTGACTCTGAGGACGCTGCAGCGGGCCAAGAGTCGACAACCCAAGGTCGAGGTAGGATCGAACCGTTACCGGTCCAAGCCACACCCTGATCAGGGTAAGATACCGGCAGCCCGACCAGCCAGAGCGATTCGAATGATCGCGAAGGAATCAGACAGTTCAGGCTCTGAAGAAGAAAGTGGCCAGTCGAGTCTGAGCTCGGACGAGGAACAGTACCGTCATGTATTTACGACGGAACCAATGTATCGCCCGAGATCATCGACTAATGGTGTGGACGGACGGAAACCTGGTAGTATTCAACCTGATCAGGACCGATCTCGTAAGAAATGTGTGCATTGTGGGTCGACCAAACATGGAGATCGTGATTGTTGGAAAAGAATAACGTGTGGAAAATGTGATCGTAAAGGTCACCCTTCTGATCACTGTTTTTTCGTGTGCAAGACCTGTGGGAAGCTTCATGACGCCGG
>MIQA02005411.1:0-12403 GCA_001887855.2 Sclerospora graminicola | reverse complement strand
GGTGTACCGGCCAGGGGGTACATAAAAATCGGAGTTAGCCGGGCTACTTCGGGTAAGGCACATGACTGGTCAGCGTGTTATTTGGGGTAGGTTACACAAAGGGAGTATTGGATATAGGATAAATCAGTATACGTTCGCTTTCTTAGACACAAGTCGCTTTTATTGGTTCACGGCGGAGGGCTAACAAGGTCCCCTCTTGCTGTTATTGGTTTGCCCGGGGAAGGTTAAGTTAACCCACCGGAAGTCCCCTGACCGGGAGTCGCGGCGACTTCGTATACTTACCTCAAGTCGCCCGTGTTTTTAACACGGTATTAAGTATTGGGAAGTGGTGACATTTTGGCCTTCTGTGGAAGAGTGTGGAGTTATATCTACCTTACGTACACATTTGGATTCGCCCTTCATTATTATTGGTTTAGCTGGCCGATTGATTATTCTCGGTCCAGCCGGCACTATACAAACTTCAAGTGTCTTATTGGTTTAGCTGGCCGATCGACTATTCTCGGCCCAGCCAGCACTATACAAAGCTCAAGTGTATTGCCAGACGATCTCCCCGGTGACGATTTCCGCCCAGGAGCTACCCCTAGTCCTAACCCTCATCTCCCTATTGGACGGATTTACACTTTTCGCCCTAAGGTCCACCAGGAGAGCTAACCACCCAGTACTGACGGTTACACAAGGTGAGCTTTCAACATGCAACATCCGAGCAGTCGCGATCAAGCGGATGGAAGTGACCGATCTAGCCGGCCGGATGCCGGATCGGATCATGACTCGGATGGACGGAGTACCCCCTCCGATAGTCAGTCGTCTGGGACCCCCGTGGGTGTCCGCGTCTCGGGAAGATTTTCTGAGAGCGACTACACCACACATTGGCAGTAATTTAGGTGGCATACAGTATCAAAATGTTTTGTCTCACCTCATGAACTGGAATGCCCATAGCATTGATAAATTGACGCATCTAAAGGAAATATTTAAAACAATTAATTGGCATCGATAACATGATGAGAGACGTTGGCTCGTTTTCTCGAACTGATCGTCCTTCAGGTGTAGATCAAGCCTACACTATGGTCAGAACTCAGAAGCAAGTACTTTTTAGATTTGAAAACTCACCATTTCTTACCTGCATGTGCGTGACAAAGACATTAAAGACTTAAGACACACCTAAGACACACCGTTGACGGTTTTTCACAATCGCGCATATTTGACACCTTTCGTCGCCAAACAGTCCGTAACGGTAACATGTTGTGCCTCTATGAGATTTGGCCATTTGGATACCCCTACTCCACCGTTTAAAAAAGTTGTTTGTGAGTTTGGTCGTCCAGAAGCGACGTAAAATACTGAAAACCTAATTTTCGGAACCGTACGAGCATGTCATCTGGATTTGAATCAAAAGCCTCCGCAATAGTCACCACTTTGATCGTTTTACAAAGACGAACGAGTGCGTCGGGAATTTGCTCCAATCGCCCACCTTGCCCGTCTCTGAATAATGCGGTAGGACGACCAAATATGTTGTACCCCCTCCGTCCCAAAGTTATTGTCCAATTCGCATTTTTTTAGCGTCCCATTTTTATTGTCGTATTTTATTAATGAAGTGCTACAGTCGATCGCAATCACTTCTCTTCTGTTCGGGTGCTCGTGAACGTAGAAATCTCATAATATATAGTACTTGCTCATGAAGGTAGACATGTCATCATTTAGAGAGTTCAGTACTTGCTCGCATGCCTTTTCCGATTAATGTGCTGGACCGGACCCCGGTTGATGTTATGCATGGAGATGAAAAGCGCACAGTAGTTCGAATGTTGGCATGCCTTTTTAGCAGCTGTTAATATATACTTGTACACCGCACGCCGTTGTCCTTCAGTCAAATTCTTCTTCTTCACAAGAATTACAGCATCATAGGTACCCCAACTTTAACCACTTCGCATTCACCCAAAAATGGCCCAGCAAAATATAACATGTATCAGTGCAAAGCTGGTTTCCTCCATCACCAGCACCTTCATCGACAGAGGCTGGAGCGAATTTCATATATCTACCGGTGCTCCGTCAAATGACTCCAAAATTAGAAGGTAGTTTTGGTATTGCAACTTCAGCTAGCGGAAAGCGTAAAACCCCAATAAATGAAAGCTTTTAAAGCGCTATCTTTTGATGCAAAAAAGCAGTATTTTTGACCTTAATCTCCAGTGTTTAAACAACAATCCGACCAACTCAATATATAAACATAGCTATAGTTAAAGGCGCCAGTCGCTACATGCTCTAACGTGAGTCACCACATCAATAGGTCAAATTTATGGGAGCGCAAACTTTATGTTCATTTAATGCGCTACCTAGACACTGTACTTGTCTGTCGGTCGAGCAGGATTGATTCACGTGACAAACCTAGCTCGATAGCGACAGACATGAGATTACGTACAATTATAATTTGTAGCAATCGTAATGCAGACCGTCTGCAGCGTCAACCCCTGTTTTGGGGAAGCGGCGTCCGTTACGCGGACGCTTTTTTTAAATGCGAAACCGCTTTCTGTAATGCACCATTTCTTCTCATAAATTTCCTATAAATTTTCAGTAAAAAAACGTTCACCCCTTTTGGATCCTTAATAAAAAGTATTCCATCACAATGCCATCCGTCCTTCGACATGATTGGAGGTCTTTGCACTTGGTCTTTGTAGGAGCAAGGGCGGGAAAATGAGTGTTGTATGCGCCGTTTTGAAACGCCAAATTTGGAAATTTTCCACGCACATCCCACCCAGCCATCACAACGCTAAACTCCTTCATTCGTCAAAAGTCCGAAATCACATCAGAGCCTGCGCTAGCCAGCCAAGAGTCATCTTCGCAGGAACTACACAAAAAGCAACAGGTACGATGAGACTTTAGGCTTGCTTATCATGCCCTCTTCTCTTTCTCCTCCTCGAGTCCCCTCATTTTTGTATCGGGGACAGCGCGGAGAACTTAAGAGAAAGAGGCGCTACGCGATCTTTTTGTTCTGATCTAAACTGTCTTTCTTCTAATAGAACACATGAGAGAGCTTGTTCACATTCAAGGTGGTCAGTGCGGCAACCAGATAGGTGCTAAATTTTGGGAAGTTATCTCAGATGAGCACGGCGTGGACCCGACGGGCACCTACCTCGGTGACTCGGACCTGCAGCTCGAGCGCATTAACGTGTACTACAACGAGGCGACTGGCGGGCGCTATGTTCCTCGCGCTATTCTAATGGACTTGGAGCCTGGCACTATGGACTCAGTCCGCGCAGGTCCCTACGGCCAACTTTTTCGTCCGGACAACTTTGTGTTCGGTCAGACAGGCGCTGGTAACAACTGGGCCAAAGGACACTACACTGAGGGTGCTGAGCTCATTGACTCGGTTCTAGACGTCGTTCGTAAAGAGGCTGAGAGCTGTGACTGCTTGCAAGGCTTTCAGATCACGCATTCACTTGGTGGCGGTACCGGCTCCGGTATGGGCACACTTCTTATCTCGAAGATCCGAGAAGAGTACCCAGACCGTATTATGTGTACGTACTCTGTGTGTCCTTCCCCCAAGGTGTCAGATACGGTGGTGGAGCCTTACAACGCTACGCTTTCGGTTCACCAGCTAGTCGAAAATGCTGATGAGGTCATGTGTTTGGATAACGAGGCTTTGTACGACATATGCTTCCGCACTCTGAAGCTTACGACTCCCACCTACGGTGATCTTAACCACTTAGTTTGTGCCGCAATGTCTGGTATCACGACATGCTTGCGATTCCCTGGCCAGCTCAACTCTGACCTGCGCAAGCTGGCCGTGAACCTGATCCCCTTTCCACGTCTCCACTTCTTTATGATTGGATTTGCCCCGTTGACGTCACGTGGGTCACAGCAATACCGCGCTCTGACGGTACCGGAGCTGACGCAGCAGCAGTTCGATGCAAAGAATATGATGTGTGCTGCTGACCCTCGTCACGGTCGCTATCTAACTGCCGCGTGTATGTTCCGCGGACGTATGAGTACGAAAGAGGTTGACGAGCAAATGCTTAACGTGCAAAACAAGAACTCGTCGTACTTCGTAGAATGGATTCCCAACAACATCAAGGCTAGCGTGTGTGACATTCCGCCCAAGGGTCTGAAGATGAGCACTACTTTCATCGGTAATTCGACAGCTATTCAAGAGATGTTCAAGCGTGTGTCTGAACAATTTACGGCAATGTTCCGTCGTAAAGCATTCTTGCATTGGTATACTGGTGAGGGAATGGATGAAATGGAGTTCACAGAGGCGGAATCCAACATGAACGACCTTGTGTCTGAGTACCAGCAGTACCAGGACGCGACTGCAGAAGAAGAGGGTGAGTTTGAGGAGGATGACGAAATGGATGAGATGATGTAGACGTCGTAGTTGTTACGACTTTGCTGATCGCGTGCGTAGCTTAGCTACCTACACTCAAAAGCGTTAGTGGCTTGGCATTTACAGAACAGAGATTTATTACCTTTGCTTTATTTGCTGCATCTGTTACACGTATCTTCAATGCTAACCTGGTCACTATACCGGTGGCTATTTCAATTTAAGCACTTTGAATGCTGTTCGCGATATTTGTGAATGGTCAAGATGAAAGGGAAGGCTTGAGTTGTTAGAATTATATGAGGAAGACTTGTTGTAGAAATGACATTCCAAGGTAATATGATAATGCGGCGGTGCGACTCAGGGCCGTTGACCGTGAAATATAGCACCACCTTCTGGCATGCCTCGGCTGTTTTTTTTTGGGAAAATTGATACGTTGACCCCATTTACAAAAGAGGACGCATCTAAGCTAATGTTACAGTAGTAGAAGTAGTAGTAAAATGTAGTCAAATTAGTCTTAACTATTAGCTACTATAAACATAGAAAATCTAGTATGCAAATTAGGCTCAGCTAATAGAGAGTATATAACCGGATTCCCGATTCGTGAATTGTCCTGCTGTCGTCGAGGCTGGGTGTGATCTGGTGCTGGTTCTTGGTCGTATAAGTACTTTAAACTAATTTGTAGTCGGATCTCGTCCTCCCTCGTCACAGCTGATTGCTTCTCGTATGCTACCGAATCGAGTTGAGCTCGGCATTGCTTCCCCACAAATTCTAGATGTTCATAGGCGTTCTTGGTTTGCCCTTGGAATACCGCATTGTTTCGGAGCTGCCAAAATTACGCTATGGCTATACCGCACACCCCCGCCCAGATCCGGTCAAAAACTCTGACATATGAGTTATCATACCACCGTAAGTTAACATCATCGCCTTTTTCAAATTGCCCCCGATCGGAGGGGCCTCCTTCATAGTGTTAGCCTGTTCATACTCTACTACCTGGTCCTCTCTGATGGCACTTCCCAGCCCATGTCGAAGGAATCGTACCCAGAATGCCCTGGCTCGCTGACACGCCCAGAAGATATGCAGGATATCCGAAGACCTCCCACACAGTTTTCATCTAATGCACATCGTTGCCGCAGTACTCCACGCTGGTAATAATTGTTTAGTTGCATAGTCCTGGCCATATAGAGGACCCAAACTTGTAATTAGTTAAAACATTATCGTGCTCCCATACCTGTGTTGGCTCAACATCTTGAAGACTGCGCCACCATCGATGTTGCTCACATCGGTGTTTCCACTTTGATAAAAGCTTACTGATATGTGGGGCAACAGCTTTGTAATATAACCTCCTGAAGGACCGTCGTAGCTTGTACAAGATTTTCCATGCTGGTCGTCTAACTCCCACCCTATATAATGCAAATCAGGGTGTGGTCGAAAAACTAGGAGACTTTGCGTCAACTCCAGGTCTTGGTCCGTCGCTCCGGAATTAGTAGAATCTACTCCCCACCTAATACCATCTGACATTTTCTTCGCCAATATCGTCGCTTCCTTCCCGTCAGTGACCCCGGTTACTTCAACCGGGCCTGTTAATTTCCAGGTATACGCCGATAATTGTTCTGGACCCCGGTACAGGGAGAGACCTGGTGATTCACCGATGTAATGCCCTATTGCCGCCCGTGGGGAAGCTAGGATAATAGCGCAAAGCCAGCGTCTCACCTTTACCCGTGTATGCGTGGTTCCATTGATCCCAATTACCTGCCATGCAAAGGTGGACAAAGTTAGTCGTTTTCTACGTAAGTCCCGAATGGCCATTACCGGTATTCTGTCAAATTTACGTTGAGACAATTTCGGCATTCGTTAGTCACGAATCCACGGGTTTGCCGCCCATGAATAGGTCGCCCAAAACGGAAGCAGATGTTCCCGTACTATTCCATGATAAACATGTTCCTCTATCGGGATCGATATTTCCAGCCAGTCTCCAGGTGTAGCACTGTGTGAGGGTGACCCCATGTTGCTCGACATGACCATTACACATGACTCAAGATGAAGGCGTGTGTAATCATCGAGTCATGTCCTTTGAACTTGGTCAGGTCCCAGCCATTCCGAAAGTTCTTTTTTGATCCCACCTGAAGGCACTCGTAAGAGGTCTCCAAATGCTCTCAAGTTTTTCTGGCATTTGATCGGGGATATGTCCGATCGGGTATTATGTCCTTGTACTAGACCCGTAACCTCAAACAGGCCTTCTGATAGACGTCCGGGCTGCGATAAGCCAATGAAAAGCAAGTTTAAGGCGTTGTATCTTGATAGGTACAAGAATGGAGATGAGACCAACCCCTCACGCTCCTTTTGGTGTAAACAGTAGTGTAGAAGAGATTTTGTGCCTACCAGGATCTCCATTCACCCGCTTACACCATATAAACGTTTTCTGAAGATGTAGTAGTTGTACTAGTACATCCCGGGAAGGTTCGAAGAATCGTGCTGTGAAGAGGATTGAGGGAATGACAATCACGTTAAACAGTTGTACCATTTCCACTACGGCCGTTGAACAACTTGTCGCTGTGGCTAATCTTCTCTTCACGGCCTGTAACCGAAGCTCCCAATTAACTGTTCCCAATTCTGTCCAGCCAAAATGGTAACCAAGAGATCGTACGGTTTCACCTTCCGGTACTACCGGTATCCCGTACCATTTTTGGTACATAGCTGGAATTTAGAAATACAAAGTTACTCTTCGCTGGATGGATCTTTAGTCCCGCTAGTTCACCAAATCTATGGACTACCGTTAACGCTGCCCTTACAAAAACCAAAGAATCATCTACAAACACCGAAAAGCGGTGTTCCACCGAATCATCGCGCTGTAAAGGATTAATACCCCGGAGAGTGATATCCTGTGCCAGTGCTAGACCCTAATGCTCTACTGCCAGAATAAATAGTAGGGGTGCAAGAGGACAGCCTTGACGGATTCCTGATACAACATCCAGAGGAGCCGAGAAAGCATTGTTTACAAAGAGTTCCGCAGTCGTGCCGAAATGCAATCTAGCCATTAATTCCACAAATTCGTCAGAAAATCCAAAGAGAGAGAGAACCGTGAGTAAGAAGTGCCTATCCACTGTATCGTAAGCTTTACTAAAATCAAGAAATAAAACTCCAGCACTGTTAGCACTGTCAACCTTGCTGATAGCGTTTGAAAGTCGACATCATAAGTACTACCGCTTTATCTAAGCGACAACCTGACACAAATCCCTGTTGTAAATTTCCAATTAGCTGACCGAGGAATTGTTGTAGTCGTTTGGCTAGGATCTTTGCGAAGATCTTATATCCAGTCGTTAGTAATGATATCGGACGGTAATCAAGTGCATTACTTGAATCCCCTTTCTTCCGTAAAGGAATTACAATCGCTTTCATAAATGATTTCGGGGGAGACGCACCCTGTAACACATCATTGCATACACCAACTTGAGGATCCACCATTACCATCGGAAAGTCTTTGTAAAAGTCATTCCCCATTTCGTCGTGACCAGCCGCCTTGCGACGTTCCAAGCCCTTAATGGCTAAATACACGTCCTCATCTGTAATTGGTGAAAACAACTCTTCATTTTGCGTTGCTGTTACCCGGCGAGCAGCGGGAATCCGCATAAACGTGGATGGCTTCCTTGAGACGGTGACTGGACACAGTCCTGTGGCATTTACCCATGATTGGTTGCCAAGACAAGGCAAACCTGTCTAAGATAGACAGAATTACCGGGAAATGAACTTTGGTAGCGGAGGAGATAGTCGTTACAGTCTGGTCCTTTTCCCAGACCGCTGTTCGCTTGAATATCCATCTGATATCCGCTGCCGATCTGTGAAGACGTGAGCCCCTCCGAAAACGCTGTTCTGCCACTAACGTAGTCGCCAGGGTTGTAATTATTTGATTGTGAGTCTGGGCATTAGTTTGAGTAATCTTTTAAAGTTGATGTTGTCTCCTTTTCCGTCGTCTCGACAATCGTTTTCTCCATATGTAAAGCACGTCCCGAACATGATCGATCAAATTATCCCATGTCCCAGCATCTGTAACAATATCTGTTCTCCGGGAGATATGTTCTAAAATCGACAAGTGAATATTCTCCGAACTGGACCCCTGGAAAGGATAGGTTATCCGTTGCTGCACGCCATGCCTTTTTAATACCACCGGGTCCTTCAATACTAGCATGGCTTGGTTATGGTCCGAATAGACTGGTGGAATGTCCACCGAGACCCAGACTACCCACTGTCTCCAATTATCGGTAACATAAAACCGATCAAGACGACTTGCCTGCGTGCCCCTCCAGAATGGGAAGTGCTCTGTTGGATCTCTGTCTCTGCTAGGGCTGAACCGAGTAGTAATCTCGCATCGTATAAATTCCAGTCCATCAAAATTCTTGATAATACTGCACTTTCTGGTTTGGTCGATCGCTGTCCTCCCAGACGATCTAGTGCCGGTAAGTCGACACAGTTAAAATCCCCTGCCATAATGAGATTATCAAGACATCGTGGGAGAGGCTGACGAAGAACGAGACAAAATTCCTCTTGAGAGTTGTTGTCCCAGACGGACCATAAATATTGATAATTGTGCATCCCTCCCATTGCACTGCAATAAAGCGATGTGACCAGTCTCCAAGTTTCCAAGGGGATATAGTATGGGCTATGTCCGGACGAACTAAAATAGCTCCGCCTTGTTTCTTACCAAAAACACTCCAGTATGAAAGCGGTATTGTTATATGATATATCCCCCACACTTGAGCCCATTTAGTTGCGACATCTAATTTCTCCGCATCCGTTGTTATATGTGTTTCTTGGAGTAGAATTAGGTGAGGTTGCTGTCCTGCTTTCCCTGATCGCCATGCTAGTAACCAATCACTGATGTCTCGCGAGGTGAAACCCGGAACGTTTTGGCTGATGATCGTGTAGGTAGCCCCAGCTGTCCGGAAACGATATTGCGACCCGCTTGAGTCAAATTCCATATCACGTAATAATCGATGTTTGATGTATGTGTCCAAAGAATTGAGGTTATAATAGTGATTTTTTATAATATTGACCATGTCGGTGCCCTTAGTACCGGTGTTGTACCGATATATTGGTACCATCCCCGTCAGATTGTACTGGTAATTTGGTACTCTGACTATTACACTGACTTTGTTGTGCCGATATTACCACCCGCGCTGAAGTCATGAATGATGTTAAATTCTTCCAGCTCGACCCGGCACCCCGTTCAATTGCATCAATCCACGCAGTATATGTTGTCGACAGTGATCGGGCTTGCCAATGGCGTTGGAATAACGTAACTATTGAATCCGTCGGGTGGTGATCAAGGCCAAGAAGTGCGGCCACCTGTTCCGCATGCATAAACGCACTCAACAGTCCTTGAGCCAGTACCACATTTTGTTTTGGCGATAGCATTCGTAGATGACACTTCCCCCATATTTTAGTTTACGTAGGCGGGTCCACTACTGCCGACTGTTAAGAATGGCTAGTTTCTGAGCTGGTGTCGATAACTGGAAATACCGGTCCTTCCAAGTTTTGAACCACTCTGCTGGAATATCCACGAGACCCTGGGTTTTCCCAGTTTCAACCATCGCGATCCAGCATTGTTCACGCCATTTCTTAGTGAGTTCAGTTAAAACACCGGAGGTGGAGGCCTTCCAGGATGTAGTGTGTACCCGGAATGTCTTTAAGTAGGTGTAATATTCGGTTGGCTTCGACTTTCGCCGCTTTCATCCATACTAGTTTAGTTGAAGTCACTGTGGAGAACACAATACTAGTGTTGCGTTCCCATTCCAGTTGTAACGTTTTCCAGGAATCTAAAAACTCTGGCAGGGAAATTGGCAAAATTTCCTCGTTCTCACCACATTCATCAAAGTCATCAACCAATTCTTTGACGACCGGAAGGGTTTTTCTTGTGGGACCTCCATTACAATGTTGTCCCGTCTGCAGATTCGTTTGGAACTGTAGCTGTTTTCCCCTGGGTCATCCCTGTCCAAACCCTCTGTAGTTTGAGAATTAGTTGGAACGAACTCCGATCCAGATGATTGTGAGCTAGGAAGCAATTAAGTTTCGGGCTCTGGCTGATACTCCTGCCAGACTTTGCTGTACCATTGGTGCAAAATGGGTTCGGAAATCTGGTATTTTTGTAAAAACCAGGTGCGCGTAGATATGTCATCCAAGTCAGCATTTAATAACTGTTCTTGCTCAGGAAGAGAGAGCTGGGTTACAGTATCCATCAGAAAGTGAAGGACCTCCCGCATCCTAGGATCCCCCGTTCCTATTATTTGATGGATCTCACACTTAAGAGCGTGGTGAATCGTTGGGCCGTCGAGGCGGTTGATGATATCATCGAAGTCACCTTCCCACGAGTCCGGATCCCAGGGGGATTTGGCAGCATAGTCTTCTTGTGGGCTTAAACCATGTACAATCAGAGTATCCGAGTGTTCCTGCTCGCCTTCGTCTTCATCCATTGATGCATTCACTTCAATTGGTTGGATAGTACTCGATCCTGCTGCTGTCTCCTTAGTGAGACTGTTCATAGGAACCTTAGGTTCCTTCTCGTCATCGTATTCATCATCGCTGCTGCTGTTTGCCATATCTACATCTTCCGTTGTAGTTCCTCTGTTTCCTAGTAGTAAGGCTGAGTAGTGATCACCCCCGAAATGGAGTACAATGGGTAACTGGGCCGCCGAACCCTCAGAGTGAAATAGCTCCACGTGTTGACTGATTTTTTTTACAGAACGCTTGAGTGGTAATGGGGTATTCCCCACTCATTTGGTACTTTTTGGCTTGGAAAGTACGGGTTTCAGGAGTGTACATTAACACTCCTGGTGATGTGCCCTTTTCTTCTTGGCTGAGAACAAAAATATCCTTTTGTAGAAGGGTGCTAATGGTCGACAACGTGTCGTTACTTCCCCAGGCTGACATAGGAATGATTTCCTCCAGTTTGGAACTACTCTGTGCGAAATCTCGAAGATAGTCTTGGAACGCTATCTTAAATTCTTTCGCTGAAATTCTCGGGTAGGCACGTCCTAGGCCCAAGAGCGTTTGTTTCCTAATCCCTGGAGGGAACTTAAAGTCGAAATCGATTAATGCCCGGACTAAACATCTTTCTTTCATTTTAGCTGCTAAATTCTCCAATAACGGAATTTTGTCCCCGTCTAAAGCTGAAGAAGTCAGAGCTTGGCAAATCGCATAAACTTGACAATTACCGGTAGCCGGCGTTCGCACCGGCTTTAGTGACAGAAAGTCGGTCAACTCTCTGACCGAGTGAAACATTCTGCCATTGTCATCTTGATTCGTTCGATGTGCAAAACACATCCAGCGGTCTCTGCTCCTGACTTATTTCATCAATTGCTTCATAAATCTTCGCTTTTACTTGTCCTTCTACCATGAGGAGTGCACTGGTTTTCTTTTGAAAAATGTTCTCCTGCTGCCGTTGTTTAGCAGTCAACGCATGTTTCTCCTTACTCTTATGCTTAGAGCTGCTTCCATTAGTTCCATCTGTTGAAACGCCTTCTCCTTGGGCTGACCCTTTGTTGTCCTGAAGAGTTGGGACTTCCATGTCCACATCCTTCTGTCCAGTCCGTTCTGTTTCGTGATTAGACTTGAGAATATCCTCTTTTAAGCTGGAGACATAGTCTTGCTTGACTTTATTCCCATCGGATTCAGTCTTTAATGGAGGAATGGTATGCTCTTTCTTTTTGCGTTGTTTCACAGTTACCCACCCCGAAGGTGGATTAGGTGAAGACGCTGAACTGCGCGCACGGACTGGATTGCAATCTTGCTCAAAATTAGTCCATTTCTGACCCCCGTCTTTGTCTGCATTATGTTTAGGAGTTGCATCGGCTCGTCCCTTCAAATTTTCAGCGGGTGTTGCCTTAGTGGTCTCTTCTGTACTAGTCTTAACCTGCTGTTGCTCACGTGTTTGATCGACTTGTTTTCGTAAGTCCTCCATGCTAGTAAAGGTTGCTGCCGGAATCGTCAATGTTTTTAGATCCTCCGGTTTGACATGGATGCAGTTAGGCTTGAGTAAATCGACTACGGTGTCGTACATTTACGCATTTGATGCCCCGTTTCTCCACATCTGAGACACTGGGTCCG
>MIQA02005410.1:8865-19264 GCA_001887855.2 Sclerospora graminicola | reverse complement strand
GCTGGACCGAGAATAATCAATAGGCCAGCTAAACCAATAACAATGAAGGGCGAATCCAAATGTGTATATGAGGCAGATACAACTCCACACTCTTCCACAAAAGGCCAAAATGTCACCACTTCCCAATACTTAATACCGTGTTCAAAACACGGGCGACTTGAGGTGAGTATACGAAGTCGCCGCGACTCCCGGTCAGGGGACTTCCGGTGGGTTAACTTAACCTTCCCCGGGCAAACCAATAACAGCGAGAGGGGACCTTGTTAGCCTCTGCCGTGAACCAATAAAAGCGACTTGCGTCTAAGAAAGCGAAACGTATACTGATTTATCCTATGTCCAATACTCCCTTTGTGTAACCTACCTCAAATAACACAGCTGACCAGTCATATACCTTACCCAACGCAACCCGGCTAACTCCGACTTTGTGTACCGGTCCGGCCGGTACACCAACCCCAAATGGTACCAACCCGGCCGGTACACTGAACCCATATGGTACCAGTCCGAATGGTACATTGTACCCGGCCGGCTCGGCCGGATAGCCACCCATCCGCGCCTCCCGGTCGCTGACGCTAGCAATCCCTTGGCAGCCTCTCCTACGATCCAGGTGCCTACTCCTTCCACTAGAACAATCCTCTTCTTTCAGGCTCCCTTCACTCCATCCTTACGAACAGTCCACCATCTTGGCCGTCAAACATCCATAGTCCTTCCGTCTGCTCAGCCCGCTTGTCCGACTATCCTCGCCCCTTGTCAGGTCCGCCAACTTGATTTCCAGCCGGGCACCGCCCGACCGCTTGCAGGTGTGCCTGGCAGTCCCAGATTGAATCTTATTACTGACCGGTCTGGGCATCCGGCTTAGGGTGATATTTCAGCCAATCCGATGCGGGCATCTATCATCATTAGTCCGTTAACTTCTGGAGCACTTCACCACAATCAGATCGAACAGATCTGCGTTATTGTCGCATCTGATGAGGTTGTGGATATTCGTGAACGAATATCCACTTTACAATTAGAAGGCATTGGGAACGAACCCGTTCCCAATGAGCAAACCAAAGTTCAGCGCTTTGAAGCGCAGAGCTGGGAGTCACTTAAGGCGACTTCTCCGTACTACGAGGTACTTTGGGAATACACAGACGTATACCCAGAAGAAGTAGCTCCCTAAAGATAAGGGAACAGGGCACGAAGTACTGTGTCACGCGGCAATGGCCATTGCCGCGTGACCAAGTCAAAGCAATCAACGAGTTCTTTGAAACTCGTCGCAAGGCGGGACATGTGCGGGAGTCGACCTCACCGCACTCCAGTCCCACTTTTGCGTTAAGAAATCCACTGGTGGGTGGAGAATCGTTCATGCTTTCAATAAGCTAAACGCAGCCACGGTACCGGCGCAGAAGCCGATACCGCGGAAGGATGTCATCATCAATGGCATGAGCGGGAGCACCGTTTTCAGTGCTCTCGACTTGAGGGATGGTTTCTACCAAATCCTCATGCGTGAGAAGGATATCCCTCTCACGGCTGTAAGCACCCCAAGCGGTATGCTTTGGGAGTGGCTTGTGATGCCACAGGGGCTTCGAAATGCCCCTGCTACCTTCAACAGATGCGTCTCACATCTATTGCGCCCGGTGCGAGAGTTCGCGCCGAGTTACTTTGATGATGTGTTGATCCACAGCAAGGCTGAACATGGCAAAACTGATGTAGATTTTCATAAAGAACATCTACGTCAGGTGTTAGAGCTTATGCGCAAGCACAAGCTCTATGCCCAATCTGAAGAAGTGCACCTTCGGTGCACCTGAAATACCCGTGTAGGCTGTTCCGTGGGCAAGAACGGGATGCGCCCTGATCCGGAGAAGATCAGGGTGATTGTTGAATGGCCTACGCCAAACAACGTCAAGGAACTTCGAAAGTTTCTTGGATTGGCGACATACTTGCACAAATATTCGTGCAATTATGCCGGCTTAATCCGACCTCTTTCTCAATTACTTAAGAAAGATGTCGAATGGCACTGGGATACCCAGTGCCAAGATGCTTTTGATGCAGTCAAGCGTAGCTTCACTGAAGCTCCCGTCTTGGCAATAGCCGATAACGAGCGATCGTTTCACGTCGTTTGCGATGCGAGCGATTTTGCAGTCGGCTGTGCCTTGATGCAGCGCGATCACGATCATCGTGATCGCGTAATCTTTTACCAATCGCGTCAGTTGCGCCCAGCCTAGCGCAACTATCCAGTGCATGACAAGGGACTCCTTGCCATGAAGTATGCACTGGCAAAGTTTCGGTTCTATCTCTTAGGAGATAGACCGTTTGTGTTTTACTCGGACCATGCGTCATTACGCACGGCCGTGAATTCACCACACATTTCTCAAAGAATGGCACGATGGCTATCATTCTTTGCCGAGTTTTACGGTTGAATAAAACCCCGGAAAGTTGAACGTGATAGCGGATGCGCTTTCACGACGCCCCGATCACGAGACGAAACCATCTGTAACAGACACAATCAGTGCAAACGCAATACGTTGCACTGCTCTGTCGTCGTAACTTGTACCACAGGTTCGACGTCTGTACACGGCAGACGAGGAAACCCGACTGTTGATTGATTACTTAAGTAATCAATCTGATCGGAAACGCGATGAACTCCCAAAGCTCCTTCGCGCTATCGTGCATCGTTATCGATTGCACGAAGGCCTGTTGCTTTACAGCACAGACCAACAAGATGTTAGTCACATCGTCGTTCCAAACGACGATGATCTCAAACATCAGATACTGTTTAAGTATCATGATGCTCCGATTTCGGGTCGAGAGAAGACGTATGCTTCTCTCGCACGACCATAGTCGGATGACAGGAATTGTGGTCTTTGTGGACCGCTTCAGCAAGATGGTTCATCTTGCTGCAGTGTCAGCGAATGTCACCGCTGCGCAAACGGCGCGGATATTCGTTGACACGGTATTCCGTTTACACGGAATGCCGGAAAACATAATCTCGGATCGTGATCCGAGATTCACAGGACGTTTCGGGCAAGAAACGTTCTCGTTATTAGGCACGCAGTTGAAGATGTCAACTGCGGACCATCCGAAAACGAATGGGCAAACAGAACGCTTTAACCGCGTTCTCGGAGACATGCTGCGTTCATACGCGCATGCCTTCGAGCAGTGGAGTGACTATCTGCCACTCACTGAGTTTGCTATAAACAACTCGTTGCATGCTTCTACTAAGCATACACAGTTCTACGTGAATGCCTTAAGGAATCCACGAACCCCAGCTTTACTTGGCGGTACGCCAAATCTAAGTGGGGGAGGGACCCGCTCAAATTTTGAGCGAGTCGATGCGCAAGTTGCAGCTGCAACTTGCGAAGAGACTGACGAGTCTTCAAATGTTAACACAGTAGAAACTCAAGCAGCCTCAGATACTGAAGCTGCTTATGCGGAATATGTGTCTGCAGCCATTGCTGCAGACAATAAAAACAACCCATCTACTGCCAATAAAGCAGTAGATGAATTCGTATTACAGCGCCAAGCTGTAATACGCTATGTAAAAGATGCACTTGCTTCCGCTTTTGACAAGCAGAAGCAAAATGCAGATAAGACTGGAAGGAAGAAATTAAATTCGTTTCAAAAAGGTGACTTATCTACAACTAATTTGCCTACACATGCAATCAGCAACTTCCCTACACGGAAGTTTCTCCCTAAGTTCATTGGACCTTCCAAGGTCCAAATCGTTAAGGGAATGCCTATACGTTAGACATTCCCGCGGCCACGCGCCTTCACCCAACGTTCTACGTTGGGAGGCTCAAACCGTACCGATCGTCTACGTCTTCGGACGAGACGCATCGCCACGGCGAATGCCGTGCTTCTTCAAGTCTCCCAAGAGAGACTTGTAATCGGTATCCAACCGAGTTTCCATCTCCGACTTTAGTCGATCAATCCCGACCAGCAGAAGATCATTCTTCTGCTGCATCACGAGATGCGCGCTCAGAATGTCGCGAATCTCGTCTCGATGAAAACGATATGTCTTCATCGAGTGAGACATGTCGGCGCTCAAGGCGTTACAGTGCCTCTCGAGCTTGCGGGGCTGGTAACCATGCTCCGCAACAACAACGCCGAGGAAATTACCAACCCCCGCCGCCCCTGATTGATAATCAGGGGAACAAGCGTTACATTCTCGAGCGCTTGCTATCGAAGCGCTCGGTTCCCTATAAGAAGGGGCGGCGTACCGAGTATCTGGTACGCTGGTTGGGATATTCCCAAGTATTTGACTCTTGGGAACCGATTGAGGTGCTAAGGGCGGATGCCCCTGACCTGCAGGAGTTTGAGAAGGGAGCTTCTCCTCAAACTCAAAAGAAGCATCAACACTAAGTGTTGATGCTGGTGGTACATCAACACTAGGTGTTAATGTCTGCAATGCATCAGTACTAGGTGCCGATGCATTAAGAGCATCAATGAGGCTCTTAACACTAGCGGGTACTGAGTAACCTCGGTACCCTCTTAGCTCCTTTTCAGTAAGACGAGGAGCTCCCTTGGGACAACAAGGGCATTTCATGTTAGAAGGAACTCCGCAAGAGAGTCCTTCTCTAATGCAAGTAAAATGGATAAACTCCATTTTACCTGAGCGTGAGTGCTTTAAGAAGCGCTCGCGGTTTACGTGAATTTTGTTCACGTATTCGTCGGGACCTTTGTTGTAATTTTCAACAAAGGCATTCCAACTTTGAGTAAGGGCGTCCTTATCGTCCTTATTCTTGCGCGACCCTTTCCGGTTCGTATAATAACGAGCCTGATAGAAAAGGTCGATGAAGTACCGACGTCTATCGTCGGTACTGCGATCAAGCGCGTTAATGTCAAACAACGGGTATTGACAATCGCGCTTGGTGATCCCACCACTTTCGGGCGCAAGCGTCCATGCTGGGGTCCAAAACCTCACTTTGTACGGAACATGGCGTTCCGTACAACATGGTGATTCAGAAGCAGCGTAAGCCACTTCTGCGCGTTGTTTCTTGGCAGGTGGTGCTCCACCTGCCACCTCAAAGTCGTCTTCGCTTCGACCAGGCGAATGACGAGGGCCAGGAGGAGCTTTACGCTCCTCATACCACCGTATGACGGGGTTGTCGCTGTCGTAATCGACGGCGTCAGACTCCACTTCGCCATCAGTTAATGGCGAAGCAATTCTAACGGGCTTAAGCTCGCTAGAATCGTTGACAGGGACGGTGTCGTCCTTGCCCTCTTCGGAGTCAGATGACTCTCCGAAGATATCGTTAGGCTTCTTCTTAGTCACCGCCTTACGGAAGGTGGAGACGTGGAAGATGTTGCATTCGCGACATTTTCCCGCCCTCTTTTAGACACTGCTTCCGCAGCGTCTACTACGAGAGACAATGGGTCTCTCGGCTTTGTCTTTCTCTTCGACGCTACATTAGTAGCGTCGGCATTCGATGACACCTCTGCACGTGATGCAGAGGTGGAAGCTGCTTTAGCAGTATCGGCAGCGCCCTTAAGAGCGCCGCCGCGTTTCCCGACCATTTGTTTTCTTATGGTCGTTAATGGGTAATAACAAAATATCGTTATGACCAACAAGTGCCACCATTCGATTGGCCAATATTACTTTATATTATTGGCCAACCAGCTTGAGTGGGGGGTGATGTAATGGGGTGCCATTACATAAGTGATATTTAAGTAGAAATATCACAGTTCAATTTCAGACTTAATGTCTGAAATGTGAAAATTGGATTATAAGTTGTTATAATCCACTTTGAGAACAGATTCTGATATCATTATCGAATCTAAGAAGTAATCTAATGATAAAAATATCATTCAGACCAGCTTTATACTACATGTTTGTATGATTAGTTTAGATTTAATTATAGTTATTAACTCTAAACCACTCATAATATATTCACTCTTAAACTTACCTTCTTCCTGACACGTAGCATTAAGTTAAAATATATATTTAAGTATATATATACACTTAATAGATTAATTAAGTCTTTACTCAAAGTTTATCTAAGGTAAACTAAGGAGGACCAAATTTACATTTGGTCCTACTCAATTGCACGCTTTCTCACTGCAATTTCACAGTGTAAGCCGTGTTACAGTTACCCTGTTACAGAGTCCTTCTGCCATGGTAAGACGGATCATAATCGACAGCGTCAGAATCCACCGTGCCTTCACTTCTCGGCGAAGAAATTCTAGCGACCTTACGTTCGCCAGACCCCTCTCAGAGGACGGTGACGTTCTCATCCTCTTCTTCAGAGTCCGAAGAGTCTCGGACGACTGAAGAACACTTCTTCGCCACCTGCCATTCGGCAGGTGTGAGCGTTCTAGATGTCGCGCTAGCGACATCTTCACGTCCCCTCTTAGACACTGCTTCCGCAGCGTCTATTACGGGAGACAATGGGTCTCTCGGCTTCCCCTTCTCCGACGCTACATTAGCAGCGTCGGCATTCGATGTTGGCACCTCTGCATGTGATGCAGAGGTGGATGCTGTAATAGCAGTTTCAGCAGCACCCTTAAGAGCGCCGCCGCGTGTCTTGACCATTGAGTTCTTCTGGTCATTAATGGTTGTAATCAAAATATTGTTATGACCAACAAGTCCCACCATTCGATTGGCCAATATTACATTATAATATTTGCCAACCACCATGAGTGGGGGTGATGTAATGGGGTGCCATTAGACCACATAATCAAAAATAGACCAACAACTCAAATATCGATATAAACAGTATTTTTAATAGGGTAAAAGGTTTTTACCCTATTAAAAATACTGTTTATAAGAAAAAGATTCTGATCAAAGACTGATTAACCAAGCAGAGAGCTTCATTATTTGACTTTCAAAAGATGCTGACTAATTAACCAACCTATAAAATAATGACGGTATCTACCAGCCAAATAGTGGACGTATACTTTGAGGTCAAAATAACGTTAGTAACATATTTATACATACGGTATTAGTAGACTAGATAACTTGGCACCCAAGGCACGGCGCATCAAAGCGACGTCCGACGTACGTCCGCCACCTCACTAGTGATCTGAATAGACAATGATACAAGCGCTAACTGCTGTAATATGAAGAATAGATTGACGATACGGTGGTAGACAAATTGCTCATGAAATATCGCGTGGTACTGGCGCATCAGACGGTCAAGAACGCCACGATCAGGTCTTTGAAGCCTGTAGCTAGTGGTTCGCGACGATCCAGTGTACCCGCAAAGGTGAAGCATCATTGTTAGATTGTGAGATGAGAAGATGCTGACGATATGGTTTGTGGTATGGATTCTGCAAAGTTTAGACGGAACAGCGTGGGTCGAAGGTCGATCATTCGTGCAGATATCACACCATTCATTCTGCGTCTTTGTGCTGGTGGCAGCACCCTGACTACATGCTCTCCGGAACTGGTACCTCATGTACTTTATGGCACTTGGAATTTCGGCGGCACTGGGCGGATTGCTACACCACGTTGCATTCGAAGCCATGCGCGACATAGCACACAAGCAAGAGGGGCAGTTTGTCAAGACTGCGCGCATTTTTGGCGTAAAACTCAGTCGATCTACCGCGGACCACATGATTGATGCTCTGTGGCGCGTCGTGTAAGCTTGCTCGATCTTTACAAACTTTGCGTTATTGTCGTTGGCTGCCAGCCGCCACCTCCCCGAGACCAAGGCTTACTCCATTATCGCCTTGTCCGCCATTATTTACATTGTACTAGCTGTTTGGGCCAGTGTCAGCATGCATAGTGTGTTTTTTATGCCGGTTTTGTTCCCGTAATGGTCTGTGGCTGTATATTGTGCTTCACAACGTGGAACTGGGAGTGGAACCCATCAACAAACGAACTTCTCGTATACGGTGTCAAGCTTTTGGGCGCTCTCATCCAGGCCCTAGTATGGGCTCCTAGCAAGGAAAAGTTTAACCGATAATGCGCTTTCGCACGTGTTTCATAGTATGACAGCAGCACTGATGCTTGTTCACTATATATTCTGAAATTTCGATCAGTTGCAGTGTCCGATACACTAGTCAATAGGGCCCTGTCTGTTTCTGGAAATGATGATAGAAAAGTGGATCAAAGGAAGAATATATATGTATTCTAATCATTGTTCTCTCTATGGTATCGTTTGAGGAGAAATTATACTTGTGACCCCTTGTAAACCAAGTAAACTCAAGACCACAATTTTCGTCACCTATGGCTAAATCGCTGTGACACATGCATTGCTGCTGCAAAAAAGTCAACTGAATAAATGAGCTATATATTAAAATACGTGGCCCAACGTTGTAGCAAACTCCTCTGATCTTCTCTTTACATTATTGCCAAAGTCGCGGTGATTTGATGTTGACAGCGATTGCAGAGTCAATTCGACGACAAATTTCTTCATAGTGGAGCAGGTGGTCGCCTGTCGTATCGCACTCAGTGGGCACAAATGGATTGGAACGAATCCATTCCAAGTCTTGATATGACCGCTACGATTGCTGCCAACTGGTACCGCGGCAGAAGTACCGTACCCCTAATACATGTATTATTTCTAGTGATATATATACCTATTTAAATTAGGGAACCGCTAACCACCCCCCACCCTACCAATTACAGAACTCCTAGAGCTCAATTCTGAATTATGATTGGTTAGAGTGGTTGTAACTGATAAATTTTTGAACAAGGCATTCTCTTAGCCAAGTGCTTCAAGCGTACAGTAGTCATTTTGTACGAAGCTCATATATATAAGCTGAAGCAAGCATTGCGGCGACATGTGAAGGTGATAGTTACGATGAACAGATGCGTCGCGCTATGGATCTGTCTGCGCAAGAATGTGCGCCCTCCTCGCAGGCGTTAGGACTGTACGATGCTGAAATTACAAACACAGATGAGATGGACGAGCTCCAACGTTCAATCCAAGCTTCATTAGAGCAACCCTGAACCTTACTACACGCACACGCAATTTTGTAGAATGGGAAGAACAAACTGGTTACCACTTCCTATCATTGATTAAAATCCTTGCAACTTGAGCCTCATTTTCGATCATAGATTGTTTACGACGTATTCAGCGATTCGTTGCTCCATGTAAATTCGGTCTTCAAGGTGGCGCGGTGAGTGACACTTGCTAGGGAAGAGAAGCAAATCATAGTGCTTTCGGGCATTGATGAGAGCCGTGATAAGTCGAGCAGTGTGGCGAAAATGCACGTTCTCATGAATCAGCCCGTGGATAAGTATTAGTTTTTGCTTGGCCTGTATCTTACCCACAGCCTCCATAACAGAGCTATTGCGATAGCCCGTTGGATTTAGCTGGGGTGTTGACATATAGCGCTCCGTGTAGCAAGTATCATAGCCATCCCAACTCGTCACTGGGGCTCCAGCGATGGCAAGATTGAAAGTCTCGGGGGCTTTCATTAAACTGATAGCCGCCATGTAGCCACCATAGCTCCAGCCGTAAATACCTACTCGTCCCTGGATCGTAACGCCTTCGTCTATTAACTTGCAGACACCATCCTCTTGGTCAAGAACCTCTACAGTGCCCATGCAATGTTTAATAGCGCCCTCAAAGGCCGAGCCACGACGAAAGCTGCCACGATTGTCAACCTTTAATACAGCATACCCCATGTCACGGAATCGCTGTGCTCGCATGTCTACGGTCATTGCTCACATGCGAGCGACACGTTGCACATGAGGTCCACCATATACACTCACCAGTGTGGGGTACGGGCCAGCCCCGTGCACTTTTGGATCCGGTAAGTATACTGCTCCATAGAGTGTTTCTTGGCCATCACGAGTAGGGATGGATATAATTTTGGGTATGCACAATTTGCACTGGGCTTGCAGGATCGTCACACGCAGATCTTCCTGCTCTGAAGTAAGCGGATATGCCGAATCACGAATTTCCTGAAACAATGCAGCAAGTTCTGCTGGTGGTTGGGCTGGTGCTTCAGCTGCTAAGCTTGAGTCGACAGGTTCAACTGTCTTTACGGCTCAATCCGATCCTCTGAAGGAACAGTACAAGCGAACGCGCGCGATGGTGTCGTTAAGTTGCTGTAAACATCTACAAATAAGCGACAGCTGCTATCCATTACAATGTTATGATTGTGTGTGGCGTACCCAGACTTTAAACCACTCTAACCAATCATAATTCAGAATTAAGCTCTAGGAGTTCTGTAATTGGTAGGGTGGGGGGTGGTTAGCGGAAACTGGGGGGTGGTTAGCGGCTCCCTAGATTAATTAATAAATTCATTAGTCTTTATTAAAGTTTATCTAAGGTAAACTAAGGGGGACCAAATTTACATTTGGTCCTACACAAATTGCGCGCTTCCTCACTGCAATCATACAGTGTAAGCCGCGTAACAGTAGCCCTGTTACACCTGGTTGCATTTTTATGGTCCATCCAAACGACCACTGTTGATGCGTTCCGCTAGTTAACTAGCGGAACGAAGGTTTAAGAGCCGCTGGCTGTCA
>MIQA02005408.1:0-11902 GCA_001887855.2 Sclerospora graminicola | reverse complement strand
AATGTAGGACAGCAACCTCACCTTATCCTTCTCCAAGAAACACATATCACAACGGACGCGGAAAAAATAGATGTTGCTACTAAATGGGCTCAAGTGTGGGGAGTATACCATAAAACAATAACCCTGTCATATTGGAGTGTTTTTGACAAGAAACAAGGTGGCGTAGCTATTTTAGTGCGTCCTGATGTAGCCCACTCTATATCCCCGTGGAAACTTAGAGATTGGTCACATCGATTTATTGCGGTGCAATGGGAAGGACGTATCATTATTAATATTTATGGGCCTTCGGGGGACATCACTGCACCAGAAGATTTTTTCTCAATATCTGACAGATTCTACCACGTCGTCTAAATAATTTTATTATGGCCGAGGATTTTAACTGTGTTGACTCACCGGTTCTTGATCGATTGGGAGGACAGCGCTCGACTAAACCAGAAAGTGCAGTACTATCTTGGATTGTTTTGGATTGGAACTTATACGACGCGAGATTACTTCTGGGTTCAGCACTTGCAGAGACAAACTTAGATCCGACAGAACACTTCACGCTCTGGAGGGGTACACAAGCGAGTCGTCTAGATAGATTTTATGTCACGGATAACTGGAGACAATGGGCCGTATGGGTTTCAGTGGACAGCCCACCCGTGTACTCCGACCATAACCAAGTCATGTTAGTACTGAAGGATCCGGCGAGTATCAGACGACCTGGGGCGCAGCACAGGATAATTTATCCTTTCCAGGGGTCAAACAAGGAGACAATTCAACTGTCGATTTATGACCATATTTCTCAACGACCTAATATCGTATCCGACGCTAGGACATGGGATAATTTAATTGATCATGTTCGGGATGTGCTATACATTTGGAGAAGACGGCTGTCGTGACGTCGGAAACGGAGACAGCATCAACTGCAAAAGATTACTCACACTAATGCCCAAACCCGACATCACATTATTACCTCATTAGCGGCTACGTTACTGGCAGAAAGGCGGTTTCGAAGGGGTTCACGTCTTCACAGATCGGGTGCAGATATTTGTTGGCTTTTCAAACGTACAGCGGTCTGGGAAAAATACCAAACTGTAACAACAATTTCCTCGAATACTGATCTTCCTTTACCGGTAAATCTGTCAATTCCAGACAGGTTTGCCATGTCTTGGCAACCCATCATGGGTACATGTCATCGGACAGTACCCGGTCGCCGTCTAAAAGAAGCCGTTCAGACTTTTATGCGGATACCAGATGCTCGTCGGGTCACAGCATCGCAAATTACAGCGCTGTTATCTCCAATAACAGCGGAGGATGTGCTTTCAGCAATCAAAGGCTTAGAACGTCACAAGGCTGCTGGTCATGATGGTGTGGGGAATGATTTCTATAGAGACTTTCCGATGGTTATGGTAGATCCTTTAGTATGTGTGTGCAATGACGTGTTACATGGGGCGCCCCCCCCCCCCCATCTTTCATGAAAGCGATCGTAATCCCTCTACGAAAGAAAGGGGACTCAAGTAACGCGCTTAATTACCGTCCGATATCACTACTAACGACTGGATATAAGATCTTTGCAAAGATCCTAGCTAAACGCCTCCAACAATTTTTAGGTCAGTTAATTGGATATTCCCAACAGGGATTTGTGACAGGCTGGCGTCTGGATAAAGCGGTAGTCCTGATGATGTCGACATTCAAACGTTACCAGAGATCACCTAAGATGGACAGTGCAAACAGTGCTGAAGTGTTATTTCTTGACCTTACGACACAGTGGACCGACAATTCTTACTTACTGTGCTCTCTCTGTTTGGATTTTCTGACAACTTTGTGGAATTAATGGATAGGTTACATCTCGGTTAACAACATTTTTTCGGCACCAATGGATGTAGTATCAGGGATCCGTCACGGCTGCCTTCTGGCACCTCTCCTTTTCATTCTGGCAGTAGAGCCATTAGCACTAGCATTGGCTCAGGATGATTCAATTAGAGGAATTAATCCTTTACAGCGTGCTGGCTCAGTGGAACACCGCTTTACAGCGTTTGTCGATGATTCAACAGTTTTTGTACGGCATGAGAGCATGGTCCCGGCAGCATTAAGGGTTGTCCATCGCTTTGGTGAACTAGCGGGACTAAAGATCCAGCCAGCAAAGAGTAACTTTGTCTTTCTAGATTAGAATTATGTGCCAAACAAATGGTACGGCATACCGGTAGTACCGGAGGGTGAAACAGTTCGATATCTTGGGTACCAATTTGGCTGGACAGAATTAGGATCAATTAATTGGGCGCTCCGGTTACAGGCCGTGAGGAGACGATTAGCCGCGGCGACAATTGCACAACGGCGGTAGTGGAACGGGTGCAACTGTTCAACATAATTGCTATTCCCTCCATCCTCTTCACAGCCCGGTTGTTTTAACCTCCTCGGGATGTACTAGTACAACTACTACATTTACAAAAAATGTTTATTTGGGGCAAGAAGGTACAAGGAGATCCTGGTAGGCATAAAATCTCCCCGACGCTCCTGTTCACACCAAAAGGAGCTGGTGGAGTCGGACTTATTTCGATTCCGGTTGCTATCAAAATACAACGTCTTAAGCGGGCTTATCACTGGATCATATCAGCCCCTGATGTTTACCAGCAGGCCTGGTTAGAGGTGACCGGTTGAGTACAAGGAAATACAACCCGACCGGACATATCGCCGATTAAGGGACTCAAAAACTTGCGAGTCTATGGAGATCTCCCAAGAGGATCCTCCGGGGGTATAAAAAGGAAATATCGGAATGGCTAGGACCCGACCACACCCAGCAGACACGCCTGGAAGATTATACATGTCTCCATCTCGAGGCATGTATATTAGCTATGTCTAGTAGTATAGGTTCACCCTCCCATAGTGCACCGACGGGGGAATGGCTGGAAGTATCTATTCAGATTGAGGAACATGCGTATCATGGAGTATTACCGGATCATCTGCTTTCCTTTTGGGGAATATATACATGGGCGGAAAATCCATGGATTCCAGATTTACGAGTGCCAGAATTATCTCACCGAAAATATGACAGAATACCTATAATGGCGATTCGAGAATTGAGAATAAAACGACTAACTATGTCCACCTTTGCATGGCAGGTAATAGGAATTAACGGATTCACGCATACACGAGTCAAAATAGGACGCTGGCTTTGTGCTATTATACCGAGGGTGGAGGTGGGGCACTATATCGGGGAGCCCCCAAGTCCTATATAGGGGCCCACAAGAATTCTCGGAGTACACCTGGACCTTAACGGGCCCGGGGCAAGTAACAGGAGTCACGGACGTGGCACAACAGACGTTGGTGGTAACACAAATGTCCGATGGAATTAAGTGGAAGGTAGACTTACGCAATTCTAAAGTGGAGGACCAAGTTTTGGGATGGCTACAAAGTACACTTGTATTCCGACCACATCCTGATTTGCATTGTATAGAGTGGGAGCTGGACGACATTACACCGGCATGGAAGATATCGTACAAGCTTTGAAGATCCTTTCGGTGGTTATATTATAAAGCGGTTGCCCCGCATGCAGGAAAACTACTATCAAAATGGAAACGCCGTTGTGAGCAGCATGGATGGTGGCACAGTTTACGAGATGTAGCGCCAACACAGGTATGGGAACATGACAATGTTTAACGGATTATCAAGTATGGGTTCTATATAGAGACAGGACATTGCAATTAAACACGTACTATCAGAGTGGGACACCGCGGCAATGATGTGCATTAGCAGACACCTGTGCGGGGAGATCTTCCGATATCCTGCATATTTTCTGGGAATGTCAACGGGCCAAGGCATTCTGGGTACGGCTTCTCAGACATTGGTTAGGGAGAGCAATACGTGAAGACCAGGTTGTCGAATATGAACAGGCACTCACGCGGAAGGAAGCCCCTCCGATAGGGTGCAACCTGAAGAAGGCGATGATGTTAACTTATGGGTGGTACGATCATTCTTATGTCAATGTTTATGACCGGATATGGGCAGGGGTTTGTGGTATTGCCATCGCGTGGTTTTGGCAACTTCGAAACAGCGTGGTTTTTCAAGGGCAAACAAAGAACGCATACGAACATCTCGAATTCGTGTGGAAACAGTGCCGAACCCAATTGGATTCGGTAGCAGCATATGAAAAGCAAGCGACGGCTACGAGGGAGGATGGGATCCGACTTGAAATAAGTTTAAAGTGCTTATGTGACCAACAACCAGCACCAGATCACAAAACGCCTCGACGTCAGCAGGACAACTCACGAATCCGGGTGGATACATGCTCTACACCCACTGAGCCTAACCTACATTCTAGATTTTCGTTGTTTATAGAAGCTAATACTCGGAGTAGTTATGATTAATTAGACTACATTTTATGAAGGGGTCGGTTATTCAGCCCCCACCTTTTTGTTAACCAGCCCCCACCCCCTAATTTTAGCCTCCAACCCAAATAAAAGCCCCCACCCCAAAAAATTCTATTGGTCAGAATGTCACATATCCACTTCGCATTCATCGAACTCATGAGAAAATATCTTATTACGTCACGGTTTCTATAAATTTTGGACTTGTAAATCTACTGCTTCTGCATCTACTACTTCTTCTAAAACTACTGCTTCTATATCTGCTCCACGTGTCCGCACTTGCACAGGATCTTCGCATGCGACGTAATTTGTTAGCTCCGCTACGTTTTCTGTAAAGCAGTACAACTTCGGGACTTATAGTAAATTCATCAACAAGCTAGACAAAACAATACATGCATCGAATTCTTCAACGTACAAGCCTGATATAGGCCTTTTCGTATAGACCTGCCACATGGGGTTCACATGGGCCAAGTACAGTTATCAGCGCATTTTGCTTGCACTAAGCAGGATATCTATGGCTGTATGTGCGCCATGTTTTTTAGTTTTTGCAATTGAAATCCTCGAAGATGAAGAATTATTTGGGGTGGTGGCTAAATTATTTGGGGTGGAGATTGACCAATCAAAAATTCGGGGGTGGAGGCTGACCAATCAAATTATTTGGGGTGGACGGGGGTGGGGGCTGGTTAACAAAAAGGTGGGGGCTGAATAACCGATCCCTTTATTAATACTACTACTTCTACTACTACTAAATATTAATAAGTACTACGAGTATATCAGTCCACTTTGCTTGCGGGTTTGCTCACTTTGATTTTATTGTTGTCTATCGACTATGAAAAAAAACTTTGAACAGGCATACAGAGGGGTGAGCCTAGAGCGCACCAAACCAAAATCTGCAGAGCATCCAACCCTGTGCACCCAGTAAGGGTAGGTTTATCTATATTGTAAATATACCGGTACTTAGGAAACATCACTTTAGCTTAACTTGCTGACCAACACATTTTTACTTTTCTGGCAAGTACGTGACCACTGCCACTTTGCGTGGCCAGTTTCGTGACGTCGTGATTTTTGCTTGAGTGAAACGTATGTCTCAAATCCTGTTTCGTCTTCGAGCGTCTAATCACCACTGAGTAGATACTCGCCTCAGACTTAAAGACGCGACTTAAGTTAGATGGCATTGACATCTGCGAGGCTCGTGTGCTCCAACCACGACAGTTGTTGCATGTGAGAGAGTACCTCGATTACTCGAGCGGGTGGACGCTGGGACGTGCGGCTGCTTCTGGCATCAAATATCTGGTGCAGCATTTGGAGTTGAAGTCTCCCACAACGCCTCAGGATGCTAGCAACTTGCTGTTCATGGATTTCGTGGCCTGCAACGGCCACCTCGACATTCTCATGTGGTTGCACAACATGAAACAGTTGAAGGGCTGTTCGAAGCGCACCATGGATGACGCGGCCAAGAACGGCCATCTTAAAAAATAGTACAGTGGTTACTATAAAATCGAAGCGAGGGCTGCACCACCAAGATCATGTACTACGCCGCTAGCAGCGTCCACCTCCCGATTGTTCAATGGTTGAATCATCGCCGCTCAGAAGGGACCACAACTCGCACCATGGATTATGCAGCGCAAATTGACATTTACATTTTACATGTACCGCAGTGGTTGCACGAGAATCGCTCGGAAGGATGCACACCATGTGCTGTAAACTACGCGGCCACGGAGAGCCACTTATATATTGTGCGCTGGCTATGCATGGCCCGCGAAGTAGAGTGTTCGTCCACTGCTTTTGTTAACGCTGCGCGTGGTGGACACTTTGAGATTCTGAACTATCTGATTCATCATTTCCCGGAGTTTTGGGAAAGCGTTGGTACTAATATGGTAAATGCCGCCATTTCAAACGACCAAGCAGCGGTTCTGACGTGACTCATTGCCACGCTTCCTGTCAAGTCGCTAAAGTGCGAGAAAGTCGCAGGATCTTGGATAGACGTTGTTTCCGAGAACGGTCAGGTGGGCATTCTGAAGTGGTTTCATGATTACACCACTGCGCTGCCCATGAGCGTTGACGGACACCAGGCTACCTGTACCTGCGCGGCTATTAAAAATGCAGCTCGTAACGGACACAATGAGGTGCTTATCTATCTTCATAAGAACAAACTGGTGAATATTACTGTGGTATCCGTTGCTATGAACGCGCTGGTGGCTGCAATCGAAGGTGGCCACCGAGATTGCGTTGAATGCTGCCATTTACAAATCATTTATTACTTTAACAACTCAAGTTTAAACGAATACCGGCTGCCACCTTTAAAGATAAACCTACCCCTACTGGGTGCACAGGATTGGATGCTCTGCAGATTTTGGTTTGGTGCGCTCTAGGCACACCCCATACAGAGGATAACATCTAACTGTCGGATGTCCTTGTTCTCGTTTAATGTCATGGTCACCAACCATCATCAGCCCCGGAATTAATTTTGTCGCTTATCATTAATAAATAACCTGATGGCGTCACTGGTGGAACTAACAGTGGCGGTCGTAGCGCTCCATACGCCTGTTCCGAAGCTACTTGCCCATGTCGAATTGCTGCCCACGGTCATCCGCCATCAGCTTTTTCAGAAATTACCCAAGATCCGTCTACGCGAGATGGAGCTGGTGTGGGAAGCTATTGCAAAAAAGCTTCAAGTGCGAAAACCGCGGGACGGCTTCGATCCCCTGGCAGGCGACAGATATTTGTTTGATCTCGAGACACAGCGCGTGTGGGAGGCTCGGTTGGAACGACGTGATTACAGTTTGCTTTTGGTTAAGAATCTGCGGAAAATGAAGGAACGTACACGTAACTGCAGACATGTGTTTTGGGAATTAGAGTTCTTAGGCATGCTTGAACGACGGAAAGAGCAACATGTAGGACAGGTGGATGAATTGATGGCAAACCTAAAGCTGTTTGTTGATGTTGTAAGAGTACTTGACTTGCTCGGTGAATATATCTGCAAAGACAACGCAGAGATACTCTTGGCGCTACGATACCTCCGCAGTCTAGAAGTACAGTATCTAGATGACGAATACTTTTGTTGGGAGACCATGAGACGCTTGGTGAAAGAGCATCCTCATCTTTCGGAGCTAAAGTTCGTTTACGGCAGCCTCAGTGATAATGGTTTTGATCATCTGTATACCACACTGACAAACCCAGCCCGTGCCGTCGAGACACGGGTGAACAGATGCAACGTTACCGTGCTCGAGTTTGTCGCGGTAAAACTTGAACCTGAAGGATATCGCACGTTGGTAGCGCTGGTGGGGAAGATGCCACAATTGTTGCAGTTGAGAGTGTATAACTGCCTCAAAACTTTTGACAAAAAGTTGCTTATCAGTGCTGTACTTCGTCTCCCCGCACTGCAGCGACTTTTCTTAGGGTTTGACTGGCTAGAAAATGAAGCATTTGTTGGGCTCACGGGACTACGAAACCCGCTGGCTTTACGCTATCTTCGTCTAGATTACAACAATGTCTCGCCCGAGACAGTTGAAACAATTTGCCGAGCAAGCATGGATGGCGTGCTCAATCTGGAACGTCTTGGGATATCATACAATCCGGAAATCGGTGCCGCCTCAATGCAAGCGTTGACCTCGATGCTAGCTTCTCCAGTTGTTGGGACAGCGACAGTGCTGACTCACTTGGACCTATGCAGCTGCAGTTTCGATCTCGAAGATGTCACCAGTTTGCTGTTAGCGCTGGGTCCCAACAAGACACTCACGCATTTGAATATTGGTTACCATGAGTTTTACGATAGATTTGGTGATATCCTGGCGGATTTTCTGCTGACTAACTGCTCGGTCACGCACCTAGAAGCCGATTATGTATTTCTCGATCAAGTTGGTGTATCTGCTCGGCTGGTGAGAGCGCTAGAGAGCAATCTTCATCTCATGTCTCTATCGCTGATGGGAAATGAGTTGAATAGTCGTGGTGCTTCCGCAATTCTTCGTGCACTGATAAAACGGGCTCAAGTGAAGGCATTCACGTTTGTTGACTTGAGTATGAATCAAATTGAGCTGGACGGGCTTAAGATGATAGCAAATATCTTGGAAGGTTTCACCAATAGTAATGGGGGGACGAAGGCCAACAGTTCAAAGGGACAAGATGAAGGGGATGTCACCTCTAGGAAGCGCCAACGTGTTGATTGTTCTACCAAAGCCCAACGCTCTTTGTTTTCGCAGTGTGATAACATTGTACCGATTGACGAGCTGCGTCTACTAAATAATACATTTAATCAGTGCAGCACCTGGCGTCGACCTGAATGCCAACAGCTAATTAAGACGATCCAACGCCGCGTTGGCCGTCTAGAAAGCTACGAGTGGGAGACGAAGTCGTGAGTCAAAAAGTGCCAATTCTATTTCTATCTCCTAATAACCAACGTCCAATTGTTGCCTTCTTGATGTTTATCTTTTCGTTCCTATGAATGTGGTACTTTCTAAGCGACGTTGCAGTGTCCGCCTTCAGCGACGCTCCTGAGCTTCTAGGTTTGTGAGTGCCCCGTATCGCGCGCACCGCTGGCGGCAGTCTTTCTTCTCCAGGTTCCAGGTTTCGGCGCGTAATGATTTAATTTTTTACCACTGAAGCTGGGACTACCTGAAATGCCTTAAATACATCGAAATGGCTACGCAGCATGGCAGATAGCACACAATGCTGCTCCGGTGTTTTCGTAAGCTGGGAATGCCCCTGCAGTAATGCAAGGGAGTGCATTCAAATTGTGAGCCAGGTTTATCTGCGTCTTCGGGGTCGGCAAAGTAGCAGTCAAGCCGCAAATCGGCAGCCATACAGTATTGCGGTTTTCGCAGTGTCCTGCGTAGCTGCGGAATAATTCTCTCCCATACCCAATCCGATATAACACCTCAACCATGCAGCGCACTAAATGCCATAGGAAGTACGGCCGAGAGATACATTTTATTGCTTAGATCCTTCTCCCGTGATCGGATACTACGCTCAAACACGTGGCAATCGGCATTCAATGCGGAAAATGTCGAGGGTATCGTGTTTCCCAACGAAATGCTAGGTGGGGCTGAGCACATCTTTTCAATATCCACGTCCGGGGGATAAGTTTCAGGTTCGGTTAGTGCAAGATACTGACGGATCGAGATCAATTACGCGTTAAGCGAGCGTTACTCTATTGCGTCTTGTGCTCGCTGTCGCACACTTTGCGAACCAATCACTCTGTCAGAAGACGGCGTTCTATTGGGGTAAGTTTGGTGTAACTTTCTACAATTCCACCCATTTGCGCAACATAACCTGTATCCGCAACACAACTCGACCAGCAGCCAAAGCAAGAAGATCCACCGACCATGATGCAAGCTCCCGTGATGGTTCTCAGTACGTCTGCTGCTTTTCTTGTCATCTCTCTCTCTCTCTCTCTCTGTCTAACGTCTCATTCTTCCTCTCCATTTCAGACACTAATACAACGCGCGAGACGGGTCGCACCGCTCAATTGGGGAATATTGAGGCCGCCAAAGCCGTGTCAGACATTGTGCGCACAACATTAGGACCACGGTCGATGCTCAAGATGCTCTTGGATCCCATGGGTGGCATCGTCATGACGAACGATGGAAACGCAATCTTACGAGAGATTGACGTGACGCATCCGGCCGCCAAAAGTATGATTGAACTCAGTCGTGCTCAAGACGAAGAAGTGGGGGACGGCACGACGTCGGTCATTATTTTAACAGGGGAACTCTTGGTCGTGGCCGAGCCGTTTTTGAGCCATCAAGTGCATCCGACGGTCATTATCCGTGGCTTTAAACGGGCGTTGACTGCGTCGCTAGAGATGGCGAAATCCCTTGCTCGATCAATTGATATTGACCACAAGGAAGACATGCGAAACCTGGTCCAGTCGTCCATTGGTACAAAATTCTCCCCCCGTGTGGGCAATCTCGTGAGTGATTTAGCACTGGACGCTGTGCGGACAGTTGTTCGGACGACGGCATCGGGACGGAAAGAAGTGGATGTGAAACGCTATGTCAAAGTGGAAAAGATTCCAGGGGGGGAACTCGAAGACAGTCGTGTGCTGCAAGGCGTCATGTTTAACAAAGATGTGACGCATTCCAAGATGCGACGACGGATTGAAAACCCTCGCGTGCTGCTGTTAGATTGCCCGCTGGAATACAAAAAAGGCGAGAGCCAAACGAACGTTGAGCTCACCAATGATCAAGATTGGAACACACTGTTGCGACTAGAAGAAGAATACATTGAAAACTTGTGTGCCCAAGTCGTGGCAATGAAACCCGACGTTGTAATTACGGAAAAAGGCGTGTCCGATCTAGCCCAACATTACTTTGTCAAAGCAGGAATCACAGCCTTCCGTCGTCTGCGAAAGACGGACAACAATCGAGTCGCTCGGGCCACGGGCGCGACGATTGTAAGTCGTGCCGATGAAATCCAAGAGACAGACATTGGCACCAAGTGTGGCCTCTTTGAAGTGCGAAAGCTTGGCGACGAGTACTTTGCCTTTTTTGAACAATGTACCAACCCCGAAGCCTGCAGCATTCTCCTACGTGGTGGGAGTAAGGACGTCTTGAACGAGATTGAGCGCAATCTACAAGACGCCATGCAAGTAGCGCGTAACGTGGTGTTTGAGCCGCTGCTGCTGCCAGGAGGTGGCGCTACGGAAATGCGTCTCGCACATGAACTCAAGAAGCGTGCGGACGAGATTGAGGGTGTCGAGCAGTATCCGTTTCGGGCAGTTGGGGAGGCCCTCGAGGTCATTCCACGCACGCTCTTGCAAAATTGTGGGGCCAACGTAGTGCGTGTGATGACTTCTTTGCGTGCAAAACAGGCCGAGACGGACGAAGCGTACGGTATTGACGGTGTGACGGGCAAGGTAACACGTTCCGAGGAGTTGGGCGTTTGGGAACCGTTCCAGGTCAAGACCCAGTCGATCAAGACCGCGGTGGAAGCAGCGTGCATGCTCTTGCGTATCGATGATATCGTGTCGGGACTTGCCAAGAAGAAGCAGTAGGCAGATAACGAGAGAGAAAGAGAGAGAGAAAGAAAGAAAGATAAAAGGAAGAACGGTTGCACTACCTCATGGGGCTTTTTAATATATTTTTGGTCCATTTGTATGTGGAAGATCTCGAGCTCACAAGTGTAAAGGTCGCTACGAGACTCTTGATTGTATCATGGCGCTAGGTCCCGAGCTCTACCGTTTGTTAGTGACTGCCAGACGTCAAGAAAGTGAGGGCCCACGAGCACATGAACTGCTTGATCGCTTGCTTGCACTTCACCAGCAAGCTCGTCTTTTATCCTTGAATAATGCTACCGACATGAACCTTTCGGAGCTCTTGGTGCTCACAGCTGAAGCTGCTATTGTTCAGAACGATTTTGAAACTGGTTGGAAGTGTATCGCGTGGTTTGATAGTGAATGTCATGCTAGGAATCAGGTATACCAACTTGTTGCCAATGGGAACTAAAGACGTCCTAACACGTTCCGATTTTCTCTTGATGTAGTTTTACTGTCGACTTCAGCTTGTTCGTGCTCGTTGTATAGCGCACAGGGCTCAGTCGCTTACAGGGAACCTGAAGCT
>MIQA02005406.1:0-34951 GCA_001887855.2 Sclerospora graminicola | reverse complement strand
TACCCGGCCGGCTCGGCCGGATAGCCACCCATCCGAGCTTCTCGGCCGCTGGCGCTAGTAATTCCTTGGTGACTTCTCATCCGATCCGAGTTCTCCCTCATCCACTAGAACCATCATCTTCCTTCAGGCTCCCTTCACTCGTTCCTTACAAACAATCCGCCGGCTCGGCCGTCCGCCATCCGCGCCTGGCCGTCCAACATTCGTGGCCTTCGTGTTCGCTTAGCCCGCCTGTTCGACTATCCACGCCCCTTGTCATGTCCGCCAGCCTGATTTCCAGCCTGGCGCCGCCCGGCCGCTTGTAGACTTCCTCGGCGGCGACTATCCGGTGCCCGCGCCCTTGGTCCGTATTTCCGCCAATCAGAATGCGCCCTTTGGAAAGTACTTTGCATTATTTCATAAGTCGCTTCACCACAGCCGCCCCTGAGTCGCGACACGGCCGCACAACGGTCGGGACACGATCTCACTCGAACTCACTTGACCCGATACCGCTCATTCATGCCTCGCTTTGGTACGTCACCCCACTACTTTATAACATTTCCATGAACTCGGTCGGTCTCCGCACCGGCTAGCAGGCGTGTCCACCAATACTGACATTATCTTGGTTCACCTCCAGTCTTGCAAATTGACAAGGCCAACGTCTGCCGTCTCGTTCTCGTGGACGACGACTCGCCTGCCAGCGGGGTGGAGATCGCAAAACCGCCGAAATCGTCCCGCACTCCCGATCTGGTGCTGTCGACCGCCGACGCCGAGGCTGCGCTCCGCGTCCACGGCCAAGCCTGCGGCGACCGAAACAGATTGAAAGCCGTCGTCTCTTCCCTTCGGGCGGAGCTTCGATCCTGTCAGGACAACTATGAAGCTCTGTCTCAGAGCTTCAAAACTTCTTGCGCGATGCTGGACCGCTTGAACCCCCGGGTCGCTGAGCTGAAACTCAGTCGCAAAACAGCGGAGGATGAGGTGGCCCGCCTCAGGGCCATTGTGGGTCAGCTTACGGACGCTCTACAGCAAGCTGCCGCGCCATCCGCCCCCATCTCCGAAACGGCAGGGATGGAGAAAAGGCTGGAGATGTTGACCGCCCAAGTGGATAGCTTGGAGCATATCCAAGCTGACTTGGTCCGTCAACTCGCCGCTGCCAACCGCCGGGCCGATGAAGCTGCCGTTCGGGGTCCATCTCCGGAAACAATCGATCTCCAGAAACAGGTGGCCGATCTCGAGCGCCAAGTCGCCATCCTGACGGGAGAGCGAAACCGCCTCCGCATGTTGGAAGACGTCGTCGAGCCTCTCCGGACTGCCAATCGGGAATTGGTCCAACGATCTAAGCTTCAGCGTAAGTGCCTCATCTCCTCTTACGTTGTGGCCCAGTCGCTTACAGCCCTTATTTTCTTGTCGCTCCGCAGT
Source organism: Sclerospora graminicola (assembly GCA_001887855.2). Lineage (NCBI taxonomy): Eukaryota > Oomycota > Peronosporomycetes > Peronosporales > Peronosporaceae > Sclerospora > Sclerospora graminicola. Next base: position 33,556 of record MIQA02005406.1, on the reverse strand, counting down.
TCAACAGCTGGAACAGCTGAAGCAGCAGTCTGCTAAAATTCCGGACATGTCCCGGGAACTTACGCACCTTCGTACCCGGCTCCGCCAGGTGTCCCAAGACCTGGATAAAGTGCGGGACAACCGAGACCACCTGCGCCACTCCCACGCCCAGGCCCTTCGCCAAATCTCGGATCTGGAGCGGCAGCTGCAGGAAGCCACTTCTCGGCAACAGGAGTTGCGGTCTGAGCTATACCAGGCCCGCCAAGAGAATTCCGACGCCCATGCCATACTGGCTCGGGCGGACCGTGTTTGTCATGACATGCTGGATAAAGAGGATCGTTTTAGGTCCTTGTTGTGTGGACTTCAAGACCAGCTCGAGGCGACTCGGAGCCAGGCCGCTCCCCTTTTGCAAGCTCCTCCCAATGTACGGGAATCCGTCTTGTCTGTCTTGGGGATGGTGGATCAGTGGAAGACTTCTCCGCCGAACCCAACCCCGTTGCCTGCTGCAGCAGAGTCGGAACCTAAGGAACTTCCCGCCGGCTTCGACTCGGCCCTTGCCGGTCCAGACTCTTCGTCCGCCTCGGCAGGATCGCGGGGCCAAAAACGTCCGGCCGGCTCTAGCCCTCCTTTGGCCAGTGCTAACCCGCCTAAGAAGAGGAAGCCGAGCGAATCCCCACCCTCGCGCCAGTGTCCTCCGGACAAGTCGGGCGACGGGGAAGAGCTCGGGTCGGAAAGTGATGACAGCTTGTTCGCGAAACGGTCCCCTCTTCCATCTCCTCAATACACCCCCGGTAGAACCGGTCTCACCCCCAGTTCTAACTCTGAAGAAGACTCGGAATCCGAAGCGGCCGCGGCCCCATCCGGGACAGCGGCCGCGTCGCCTGATTCTTCCTCGGACTCAGGGTCATCCTCCCCTTCGTGTATCTATGATGATGACGAAGAAGACGAGGATTACGAGGCCCAGCGAGTCAGTGTTGCGTTATCCCGCTCTCGCGCGGATACCCGTCGCCGCCTTTCCAGTTCCGGTGGGCGAACGACGGGTCAAATGGAATTCGATCAGATCATCGATCTGCAGACTCCGCCGCCGGCAGGTTTTGGCTCCGGAGAACATGAGCCGTCCGACCCATCCTTGCTTCCCGGCATCGTCGACACCCCGGCCGCTCCGGTCGCGCGTAACTCGAGTTCCAACGGAGTGGCCGAGGAGAAAGTGGAGGACAACGACGAGGACATCCCTGATCAGTGGTTGACTCCTCCCGACCTGAGTGATTCAGCAGAACCTCTCTCCCAGACTCCGGCCAAAAAACGGCGATCAACCCCGGCCGGGTCACGTCCCACACGTCGACCCCCCGACCGGCAGCCAAACCTAAGGTCCGGAAGAGTGCTCTACCCCCTGCGCCCTCTTTTCCCAAACTTCCGCTTCTGTGGTTATCGGGCGGGCGCTTCCCCAGTGGGGCGGATCGGTCCGCCATCCTACCTTGGCCAGTCGAGCAACTGAGCAATACCAGTCTAGCTGATATCTCCAGTTCCCAGCTCGCTCACTCCCTATCCCGTCCACCTCTCTGGTTGTTCCCTCGATCTCACAAGACGCCATCCTCAGAGACTTGGAACCCTGACCTGATGGGATCGGGCGCCATCGACGCACTCATGAAGACCAAACCTTGGAAAATCCTGAACACCAAGATGCCGGATATGGGGCTTCCATCCAGCCCATGGTTCACGGAATTCAAGGCGAGACTTCATGATTTCACCGTGACTCACGCTTGGGCCATCTTGGAGTCTACCCACTTCCTGTACATCTCTGCAGAGGACAAGCGAGTGGACGAATCCCTCCGCAGGTACTCTCTTGCCCGTAAGAATCGTCGGGGGCGAGCTTCCGAGGCGTGGGTCCGTCTGTGAACGTTCATCATGGAGGGTATCCGGGATGGTAACTGTGACTTGGACCTGTTTCTCTTCCCGTTCATGCTCCATCTACCAAACCGCAGGAGCGGAAATGCAGCGGAAGGAGGGACGTGGTATCCCGGCCTAGGTGCGCTGGATCAGACCACCTCCCTTTCCGAATCCTTGGCGGCCATTGACCAGCAAGATCCTTGGCGCAATCAATACCGCGCACGGCCCTCCGACCACCCTGGACTTCGGGTGACTCGGCTCCACGGCAAGTACAGTCATCCACGGGGATGAGTAATCGGGCTTGCTTTAATTCTTTTATTTCTCTCGTTTCTCTTTTAATATATCCATCCGTTCCTCTTTCGTTCCCACTCCTAACATTTACGGTTGACTACTAACCGTGGTTAGTCTCGTCCGCCCTGGTTGGGGGTCCGCCTAGAGGGACCTTTCATTGCTGCAGGGCACTTCTTGGTCCGATCGGGCGTGAACGCCCTGTTCCCAGTCACGGTCGCTATATTCCTCTTCCACGGGACGGCTGGATCCGGGCGAGGGGTCCTCGTCTCTAGCGGCCGGCTTGATTATCTCCGGTAGCTTGTTCATCTCCGCCAATCCGTCCAACAATCCTGGATCTGAAACGGTGAGACCGATCTGATCTCGCATGGCCAAGGTGGCCAGATGGTCTGCGCTGTTGTTCCACTCTCGTTTGACATGTAACAGTTCATGTTCCGGCCATTTCCGCAGGGCGGACATGACCCGATCGTTCAACAGTCTCAGCCGTGGCGCCTTACAATCTATCTCTCCTGTGATTTGCCGGATCACTAGGTTGGAATCACCACATATGATGATCCGCCCCTGTGTCCGGCCAGCCAACAGATCTAGGCAAAGCAACAGCCCTCTATACTCCGCTTCGTTCACCGTAATGCCAGGCGTGAAATCCGAGGCGGCCGCGACCACTTTCCATTCGGGCAGCTTCCACACAATGGCACTATAGGCCCCGACCCCTTTCTTTACACTCGCCGACCCATCGAAACTCAAAACCATTAGTTCCTCCGTGGGTCCCACTGTTGGCGGCGGCAATACGATAGTTTGTCGAGGCTGCTTCCGAGGTGCGATCGCTATCAGTGCTTCCTCCACTTCTGCCCTGGGGGTAATGCTGGCAGCCAGTGTGCCCAGTATTTCCTCTTCCCCTTTAGTACACTTAATAACTTCGAGGGACCACTGAGACAGCAGAGCCGCCCATCTCCCCAGCCGGCCGTCAATTCCATTCGCCGTCAGGAGCCATGATAGGGTCGACCGTCTAGATAGTACTTTGATAGGCCGAGACACCAGCATAGTATAACACACATCCAAGATCCGCAATAGAGCCAAAACTTCTTTATCCACCAATCCGTAATTGACTTCATTAACTTTCAGGGTCCGGCTGGTGAAGGTCACGGGGCAGTACACTCCGTCATGATCTTGCACGAGAGCGGCCGAGATGGCCCACTTGTTAGCGTAGATGATGACCACCGGAGTCTTATTAACATCGAAATGTTTCAGGACCGGTGTGGTCGCCATCTTCGCTTTTAACATACCAAAGGCCACCATCGCTCGGGTCATGTGGTCGTCCGGGCCGGCCGCGCCGGGGTCCGGCGGCCGGCCGCTTGTCTGGGCGGAAAAGGGCGCCTTCTCATTGGCTGAAATAACCGAAAAGGGCGCCTTCTCATTGGCTGATATTGCCGGCCCGGCTTGCGTCTCCGCTTGCCTATCCTGCTCTCTCAGCTTATGGTAATCCACCTCCCGCAACTCATACAAGACCGCCGCATAGACTGCAAAATCCTCGATGAACCGACTGTAATAATTCAGGCTGCCCAAAAAGGATTGCATAGCCTTTAGGGATCGCGGGAAAGGCAGATTACTCAAGGACTCCAAATCCTTCGGATTAGCCTCCAATCCGGCAATCGAAACCTGATGACCCAAATAGGTCACCTTAGTCTTTCCCCAGAAACTCTTAACCACACTAATCGAAAGATTCCACTTTTCACACGTAATCATCAACTTCTCCACTTTGTCACACAGTAAATCCCAGGTAGTTGCCGTAACGAGAATGTCATCAATGTAAGACCGCCGCCCCAAAACTGAAGGTTTTGGGTCGGGGTCCGGGTCACCTTCGGTGAACACATCTCCGACCAGAGCCGGATCTTGATCCGCCTTGATCTTGAAGTGTCCGTACAGCGCGTTATCTATCAGCCGTTGATAAATCTGCGGGGCATTCTTCAGACCGAACGGCATCCGATTCCACTCAAACAACCCGAAGGGCGTCACGAACGCAGAGATCTCCCGTGCACGATCGGTCATAGAGACCACCCAGAATCCACTGGCCATGTCCAATGAGCAATACCACAAAACTTTATCCAAGTCCTCCAGCAGGTCGTTTATCAACGGCATCGGATAAACCATCAGCTTAGTCAGCCGGTTCACCAGCCGGTAATCAATGCACAACCTTATATCCACCCCGTTCTTCTTAATAATAATTACAATGGGCGAGGCCCATGGCGAGGTGGACGGCTGAATTATCTTGGTGGCCAGCAAACCCTTGATAAGCTCTGACAGCTTTTCCCGATACTGGGGGGCGACTCTTCGGCATCTCTGTGCGACCGGCTTGGCGCCTCCCACATCAATGTCACATATCGCCCCATGGGCGGCCGGAGGAAGTGCGTTCCCTGGTCCGATCAGCAGATGTCGTCTTTTCCATATAATATCCTTCAATCTGCCAATCTCTTCCGGGGTGTTCACATCCGGGTCTCCCACTTGTAGATCGTCGATAGTGACCGCTGGGGGGCAGGGGGTTACCTCAGGTAGTACCGCCATCTGATCTTCCATGCCTTCAACATATAGCTCGCCCCCTTCATGAATGCAGACTTGGTCGGCTTCGGCTGCTTCGGGATCTTGATCGGCCGGCTGGGCCGATCCGCCTTCACTTCGGTCGTCAAACCAACTGTCATCGGGGTTGACCGCATATGCAACTCTGCTTGGTCCTTTCTCCCGACCCTGTCGTTCGTCCGTCTTCCTCTGAGTGGGCAAAACCAGTTCCGCGATCGGGGCGTAGCCTCGGCCAATACGTTCAGCCGGATCCGGCGACGGCCGGCTCCGCGTCAATATTTTAGAAGGGGTCCGGTACTCGGGTTTATCCACCATCGGAGTCTGGTCCTCTTCTAATTCTTCCTCTTCGCTGACCAGATCGGTAGTTGCCTGAAAAGCCAGGTTTTGCCACTCGATATAGCGTCTTGAGCCAATAGTGACATAGCCCGGCCGGCGGGGCACTTTATCCTCGGCCAGCCACATTCCAATAATCACATCTTCATGCAAGGTGAGGGGTTTTTCAGAGATGTTGGTCACGCTTATAGAGTTGAGATGACCACCCCCTTTAACAAACGATGGTACCCAGCACTCGCCCCTTGTCAGCCATAACTTACTCCGCCGGTCGTGTGGTCGTAACATTACTTCCACCGCTTTTCCCACTGGCACCGTTACAAACTGACCTAGCTTGAGGAACTGGACGTGGGCGCCATATAAGGGCCGCCGGCCGGCCAGCTGGATCTGTACCTCGTCCGGCAACGTCAATGTTCCATGCGATAAGTCCAGCCGTATGCCGGCCGGGACCATAAAATCCATGCCCAAAATTGCATCCTGCCCGGCCAGCTTGCCTACCCAGGCGGTAAAGTAATATACCAAAGACCCAGCTAACGTAATCTTGACTCTTGTCCTTCCTTGGGTCATGTATGAACTTTCTCCAATGCCGATACATTCCTGCCGCTTCGTCTCGTCTATCTCACACCCCACCTTACGAGCAAAGGTGGTGTCTACGATAGACACTTCCGCGCCAGAGTCGAACAGCATGGTAGCTTTCTGGTTATTGATTTTCCCATCCGCCTTGGCCTGCTTGAACCATTTATCCGGCGAGTGATACTTCCAATAACCTCGCGACTCGCCAGGTAACAGGTTCAATTCCATTCGCACTTCAGACCGGGAATACTCATCCGTCCGTATACTGCTCACCAGGAAGGGGTCAGCCGTACCGGCCGGGGACCGGGTGACGTAATCGTCAAACTTACATGTATTGTCGGTTATCCTTTGCTTTGCTTCTTGATTATCCTCTTTACCGACATATGCATAGATACTAACACTAGACCGCTCGGCTCGAACCAGATTCCAACCTGGCGAGCGATCTAGTTTAACATCTTTTCCGCTCCGGGCGGCAGCATTCCAGCATGCTTGGTCGGGACGTACCACTTCTTCATCAGGTTGTAGAATTCTTCAATTGGGCACAGTCCCGCCTCATGCACCTCCCCGCAAGTCTTACACGTGAACAGGCAGTGTTCCGCCGGGTGTCCCTTCCTCTCGCACTTCTTGCACGTCAGCCGCTTCCAACAGCTCCGGTCGTCATGCTTGATGGACCCACAGTGGGTGCACTTGCGCCTGGGGTAATCCTGGTCAGTTCGAGCCGGAAAACCCTTCGACTGACCGGACCCGGCTGGCAGCCTGGACGGCTGACTGGCTTCTGCCGAGAAAAGGTACCGATACTGTTCCTCCTCAGACTCGCCCCCGGATCGCTGATACTCTTCTTCCGAGCTGGTCGCGTCTGACTCTCGGGCGACCATGCGGACGGCTCGGGCCGTCCTGGTAGATGGCGGCCGGCTTCCTTGATCCGCGTTAAATCGGGACTTGAAGCGGCCGGTTCCAACTGCCGCCTTGGGGCCTTGCTTCTTCGCTCTTAGGTAGGTGCGCAACGTCAATTCCAGCTCCGTGGTATTCTTCAACCGCAGTAACGCCAGCTGGTCTGCCAGCTCCCGATCGTCCAACGTGCTGATGAAATGTTCCACATGTTCACGGGCGGCTTCCGACCGGCTGGCCTCTTCTTTAACGGGGATATCCGCTCTCATGCCAGCGACATTTAAGCGATGGAGATACTCCAGGGGGTCTCATCCGCTCGCTTCTTGGTGTGGAAATATTGTCGCGCCGCTGATGTTCCAGCTCCGCAGTATTGTTCCTCGAACGCACCGGCTAGTCCCCTCCAGTTTCCTCGGGTTTCCCGGCTGAGCTGTTGGATCCAGTTTTTCGCTGGACCTTTCATCAAATCCCCAAAGATCAGGCATTTCTCATAGTCCGACGTCCGGTCTCTGAGAAATGCCGACTTCGTCTTGCTCAGCCATCCTCGGGCTTGGTCCTCGTCCGTGTCGCGTCCGGTGAAGTCTTTCAGCTCGGACGTGGCCGACATTTGCACCCTCGTGATCGCTCCTGAATCTGCGCTTGGGCCGAGGCCATATGGGCTCGGCGGGCCATCCCCAGATCCAAGTCGTCCGGATCGTAATGGTACTTGGCCGACTTGACGGATTCCTTATCCACGTCGCTGAGAGACAGCTTCCTGTTCGTTGGCCGACGTCCGGTCCGGCGGCCTGTCTGGCGGCTCGGCGGGGCGGCATGGGGTTCACTCTGCTTGGACTGCACCGACTCCATGTCTTCGTCACTTGGCTCCCTCGCATAGTACTGGACTGGCTCGGGCGCCTGCGTTCCACGACGAGCTGGTTGGTTCGGTGACTTCGGACTGCCGCGGCTGGCGCTCAGCCGACGCTGCTCTTCCAAGTATCGCTCCATCATCGCCGAGAACATGTTTTGCAGGTGATCCGGCACCTGAGGGGCGACTTGGGGGGCGGCCGGGCTGCCAGATTGACATTCCTTCTTGATCCGCCCATCCGCGTCTTCGTCTTCCTCCTTCGGTTCTGGATCCGCCGTCGCCGTCCGCCAGGCCTGTACGCTGTACTGGCTGGCGTTCTTCCGCTCGGGCGTACCCGGATCCTCGCGTCCTCCAAGCTTCATGGCCGTCGCCACACGCGCTGCTCCCCTTGGGCCAAGCGTCATGCGGGTAATACCCACCGATGAATCAGATGAGTCTGCTTCCGAAGGGGCAGACTCGTACTGCGAAGAGCCTGAGTGTATCCCGGCCGGTCTGCTTGTTGCCGGCGGCGTGGACGGCGCCACTCCAGTCGTAGCTGTCATCTTCTTCGACGGCGGCGAGCAGCCCACTAGCGGTACCAAGTGGTCGTGCAGGGCGCTGGACGCCTCCTTCAACTTGTCCATCTTCAGATCAAACAACTCGTTCGGATCAAACACGCCGGTGTTAATGCCGGCTTGTTTGAGTTGATCGAATAGTCCTCTAATAAGGGACACGTGGCCGTCTGAGAGAGTTGGGGGAGAGACGGGACCTTTCAATCCGCCTATGATCTTCGGCCGTGTTATTTTCAGCACCTTATCCGTCCGCAAGAACTGCCCCAACTCGTGAAGATGGAAAGCACGCTCCAAGTCTATATCCGTCGATAGGCCGTCCTGCTTCTCTTCTTCCTCTTCGAAACGCGGTTTATCTTTGTGGGTCGGATAATCCAATTCCTGCCAATCCGGTTTCTTTAGGGGTAGGGGAGCCAGATCGCGATTTGGTCCCGATCCGACCGGCTTCCCACTCCGGTCGTATCCGACTTCCGCTTTTTCTTCCTTGATTTTTTCTTTTATATCCATAATATGCATTTGTTCGTTAGGATCATGGTCGGAACCATGATCCTTCCTCGGACTATGGCGACTTGCACCATAGTCCGATCCGGCTCCATCCGTGTAGCGGCCGGCACTACAGTAAGTAGTACCGTAATCCGCCCCCGGCGGAGCCTCTAGGGGAGTAACTTCTTCTTTAATGTCAACCTCGAACTCCCCCAATCCGAGGCGACCATCTCATCCTTCCATCTTCAGCAGCATTGGGGGCGATATGCCTTCCCCCAATGCACCCGACACAACATCGTCAACAAATTTGACAGGTTTAGGTCTTTCGCCCGCTAGGGACTCGCGGTGATATCCAGGGTCACCAAGAGATCCGGGCACGCGCACCATTGTGGTGTAGTCGCTCTCAGAAAATCTTCCTGAGACGCGAACACCCACGGGGGTCCCAGACGACTGACTATCGGAGGGGGTACTCCGTCCATCCGAGTCATGATCCGATCCGGCATCCGGCCGGCTAGATCGGTCATTTCCATCCGCTTGGTCGTGACTGCTCGGATGTTGCATGTTGAAAGCTCACCTTGTGTACCCGTCAGTACTGGGTGGTTAGCTCTCCTGGTGGACCCTAGGGCGAAAAGTGTAAATCCGTCCAATAGGGAGATTAGGGTAAGGACTAGGGATAGCTCCTGGGCGGAAATCGTCACCGGGGAGCTCGTCTGGGAATACACTTGAAGTTTGTATAGTGCCGGCTGGGCCGTGAATAGTCGATCCAGCTAACCAATAAGACACTTGAAGTTTGTATAGTGCCGGCTGGACCGAGAATAATCAATCGGCCAGCTTAACCAATAACAATGAAGGGCGAATCCAAATGTGTATATGAGGCAGATACAACTCCACACTCTTCCACAGAAGGCCAAAATGTCACCACTTCCCAATACTTAATACCGTGCTCAAAACACGGGCGACTTGAGGGAGTATACGAAGTCGCCGCGACTACCGGTCAGGGGACTTCCGGTGGGTTAACTTAACCTTCCCCGGGCAAACCAATAACAGCAAGAGGGGACCTTGTTAGCCCTCTGCCGTGAACCAATGAAAGCGACTTGTGTCTAGGAAAGCGAAACGTATACTGATTTATCCTATATCCAATACTCCCTTTTGTGTAACCTACCCCAAATAACACGGCTGACCAGTCATGTGCCTTACCTGAAGTAGCCCGGTTATCTCCGACTTTGTGTACCCGCCTGGCCGGTACATCCTCCAGATGGTACCAACCCGGCCGGTACACCGAACCCACCTGGTACCAGTCCGAATGGTACAGTGTACCCGGCCGGCTCGGCCGGATAGCCACCCATCCGAGCTCCTCGGCCGCTGGCGCTAGCAATTCCTTGGCGGCTTCTCATCCGATCCGAGTGCCTCCTTCATCCACTAGAACAATCATCTCCCTTCAGGCTCCTTTCACTCATACCTTCCAAACAACCCGCGCCTCGGCCGTCCGCCATCTGCCACTCGGCCGTCCAACATCCGTGGTCCTCCCGTCTGCTTAGCCCGCCTGTTCGACTATCCACGCCCCTTGTCATGTCCGCCAGCCTGATTTCCCGCCTGGCGTCGCCCGGCCGCTTGTAGGCTTCCTCGGCGGCGGCTATCCGGGGCCCGCGCCCTTGGTCCGAATTTCCGCCAATCAGAATGCGCCCTTTGGAAAGTACTTTGCATTATTTCATAAGCCACTTCACCACATTACCATTGCTGGATTGGTTTCCAGCCACGCTAATTTGTCTCGATACTCCCGTGCTCCTGCAAAAACCGTCAAGGTTCTTGTACTCTGCACCTCCGTCGGTGCGTAGGATGCACTTTGCAATCGAATTGTCCATCGCAAAATGCCAGGAAGTCTTCAAATTTCTCGGCGGCAATATCCTTGCTCTTCGTGAGAAAGACTTGTACATAATTCGACTTGAAATCAACAAAGTTAATCATATATCTGTTGCCGAATCTATCTCTCGGAGTTATAGGTCCCTTGAGTCACACCCCCGATACGGTCCGTTGGAGCGTTTCACCGCTATCTTACTTTGACCTTGGGTTCTTGGTTTGTTTTCCTTGTGCACAAGTCAAACAGGTCAGTCTTTTCGTATTGTTAACTTTATTCCCCTTTTAGGGTCCTTCGCCAACTTTTCCACGGCGTCGAAATTTAGATGACCTAATTGTGTATGGAAATGCATAAGAGAACCTTTTGCACGCAGGTGTCACTCTCGGTTTACTTGTCGCTTTCCTGTAAGATCACCATAATTGAGTCCTGATCGTAATTTATTGGGACTTCAACTGCAAGCACCTTGTTCACCAAGGTGTCTGCAAGCACCTTGTTTTTTATGTCGAATAATATGTGACGCGTGCTGTCACGGTGCCTCATCACTCGCCGTCCATCGACCATTTTACATCCCTTCTCATCTAGTAGTGCATATGACAAAATGTTCCGTGAAAGGTTTTCAACGTAATAAATATCCATGATCTAAATGGTGTGAACAGTTTGGTCCGACATCACTTGTTATAGGACCCATCCTTTATTGGATACCCTTAAGGTTTGCCCATCCACTTGGAAACACGACCCGTTTACTCCTTCTGCATCTCGCAGGTAAGTTTTGTCATTGACCAAGTGCACACTTGCACCACTGTCGAGTATCCACTTGTTGTTACTCGAAACCTTTAAGGCTTTCGTAATTGCGAGTGTAAAATCATTTTTTTTGCCGGGTACGGCGTCCTTGCTCGGTTTCCTTGATGTATTCTAGCACTTCGAAGATCCATGGCCTAATTTGCCGCAGTTTGTGCATTTCTTGTCCTTGGGCTTGTCTTCCACGTAATTAATAGTGTCGTTTCCAATCCTTGTCGATCCTCTAGCATAATTTTCTATAGCAGCCGCAAACTGACAGATGTGTTCTGCTTGCCTAAGGAAGTCCAAAGTTGGGTAAAATGAATTCGGACCATAACCGACTTTATTTTGGGGTAAGTATAGTGTAGGTTTCAAAACTACTCGTACGTTATCTAGTACGTCTCGACACTTCGCATGCATATTGATAAGGTAGCAACTTAATCACTTCTTAATACACATTTTATTAACTAACTCCCTGTGTTCGACTTTCACGACTACGTCTTACTTGGTAGCTACGTCGCCTGTTATACCTTGATATATTAAGGTATAAGATTCGACGATCAAGTGCAAGTATATTCAAGTCAGCTTGCTGAATTATCGACTACAACTAGGCTAAAGCATAAGTTCCTACTGCAACATGGATAAGGATACTTTTGAACAGGTTATGAGCCCAAAAGGTCACAATGTCGTCGACAGTGATAGCCGTGAGGAGAAAAAAGTACAGGTTTGGGTGCTGAAGGAGCAGAAATTATGAAGTTGGTTCGAGGATTAGCTGAGCGAATGGAGAAATTTGAGAATTCACGAATCAATATAGGCGAGTATGGTTTCAATAACTCAATAAGGCTTGGTACTCGGATGCGAATGGCATCCTTTGACAGTACGCCTGAGAAGAAACCATACCCAACCGAACATTGGAAGGAACCGAATGTAAAACGTGTATGGCCAAGTCCACCGCCTGCGGAATTTAGGGTTCCACCGCAACCGATGTAAGAAAACCTTGGTGGTCCATTGCCGCAAGGTGCTCCAATGCCGCAAGGCGCACCGATACCGCCTCAAGCAGCTTTCAGACAACCACCCTAGCGAATTTATAAAACCCCCATCGCCAAGGACTGCAAACTTTCGATTAGAATTTTTGGTGGAAAAGAAGTCTACCGCGGACTAGGTGCTGGTTTCAAGCAATGGGGAACCAGGTTTATTCGACAGATTTCAATTGCGGAATCGGCATACGCATACCTGTGGAGTGAAGATATCAAGGTTGACCTGTTAGGACATTATATGAGTGGAGCAGCTGAAAGATACTATCAGCGTAGAGTCGACTCGTGGTGGAACGAATCACCCACTCTCGTCCACATCATGAGCAAAATGCTGGGCGCGTTCAACACGACCATAACACTGGCACAATCAATGAAACTGTTCACCAGCAAGAAGCACCCAAAGCGCAGCTGGAATGAGCACTACCTCTATTTGGTAGCTGTATCGGAAGCCGTCGGTGAAAGCGAACCTTTGGTTCTGGAAAACATCGTTCATTATGCTTCTAGTGAGCTTAAAACTATCCTGATGTCGAAATTTGACCACACAAGAACACACCAAATATAGCGATGTACCGTAAATCTTCCAAAAGAGCGCTCCAGAAGTAGTACCGTAATTGCTATCATTATGTAACTAAGATAATAACAAAAATTTGATGGTACCGTAATACTTCACATTTTAACAATAATTACGTTGGCTAAACAAAAAAACTACCGTAATAAACATGTTATAGATAACACACATGTGCAGCAGAAACCACCTCAATAAGAGACTGTTACTTAAGACAAGTTCAGTTTCATAACCTCTCAACACAGATAATGAGTAGTATTGTAATTTTCAAACGAGAAAATTTAATAAGGTAACTGATCACTTTTGGTTCGATTGTTTTTTAGATGCACGGTCATAATTGATCTCCTCTCTAAAACGATAACCCGTACTTTAATGAGTTAACTAAAAAATGATCCAAATATAGGGATGTTACTTATAACAAGTTTGATACTTGTGACATGTCCATTACGGTAGTTTACTACTTCAATGCCTGGGTCGGAAAATTAGCCGGAAAGTACGCCATTTTGGGAAGGGACTTCATGGTGGCCGGTGGAATTCAACTTTTTGGTGTCGTGGGACGAAGTGTGAACTTCGTCTGTTCTAAGAATGATTAACATGCTGCGCCGGCGGCATGTTAAAGTCGAAAGGCTGTTGAGCCCTTCGACTAAATCCAGCATGCGTTGACGTTGAACGCATGCTAAATTCTTCTCGGATGCTTTGGTCTATAGCATTCCTCAGAGTCTTTGGTGGAATGTGGTAAAAACTCTGCTTGAAGGGGACCGTCATTCAGTCCCTTCATGTAGCCGGTGACCTGCATGGCAGGGGGCACCGGCTCCTACACAATATTTGATAACAAATATTGTATCTTCAGTTCGTCAGTGGTGGGCTTTTCCTGGTTCTAATAACAGCAATCGTCCGGATTCCTTCCACTTATCCTTTCGCTCTTCACAGATTAATTATCATGGCGATGCGTTTTGAAAGGACTGAGCTCGTTCAATGAAATCAACTTCAGCTCCGAGATACCGTCAAGAGATTGCTCGACACTCATAAAAGCAGCACGATTTGGTCGACTATTTGCCCGTATTCGAAGTGTACCATTTGATCGGAGATCTGGGATCTCTTTTCGTCGCAATCTTGCGCGCAGTGCTGCCCAATCAATTCGCTTTGCAATGTACTCGTCGTCAATGCGCGTCTCTAATAGCGTATATGCATTACAACTACATATTGCTGTCAAGACCGCAATGACTTCTAACGTCAAACTGCGCACTTGAGTATTGGTATCACCAAGCAAGCATCCCGAGGTTTGTATGACATCAGTGTTTCGTGCGTAATTTGCATCGAAACGGCCTAGACGCTTAGCTGTCAGAATAAAAACAATCCATACCTTTAGTGCTTCCTCTCGCACTTGAGACTGCCGATGACGAAGCGAAGATGCTGTCAGTGCTCCTTCAATCGTATTCACGCTTATACATCCACTTTCAAACAACGTCCTAGCAGCGCATATACAAAATTCATTTCTTCATCATCTCCAGAAAAATTGCCGAGGTTTCAATTAACGGAGCTAGCATTTTGGTCAAATAAAACGCAACATCTCGTTGGCTTCTGGTGTTGCTTAAACTGTCGTGGTGTTTCTCAGTGTCAGTGCAAATACTTTGAAGATCTTTTCCTGCGCCAACCCGTTGGTGTCTCCATCTTGCTTTCCATTTTTTCTCTTAGATGGTAGAATCGGAATCAAATGTGGTAAGATCGAAGACAAAATTTTGTAGGGTATTCCATCGCACGTAGATGTCATTGTCTTCCAATTGATTGACAAGCGCGTCTATTTTCGTCTCCATGGACTTCTTCTTGGCGTTGGGAAATCGCTACCAGGTGACGACGCCGACGTAGTACTTCCATCGGAATTCGTCGTTGACTTCAAATCTTTAGGCGAGTACAAGTGTTTGCTCAGTTACTCCATTAACATGTTGCTTTCCATATCCCGAGAAGCCGGAATCACATATCTAAGAAGTAATTCAAAGTTTGGACAAAAATGTGTTTATGCAGATCTTATTGCAAGCAACTCATCATAAGGATACAGTCTTCGTTGAGCAGGATGTTAGCGGGTTTCATATCGCGATGAATCACGTTGGCGGAGTGAATATACTTCAGACCACACAGTAGTTGGTACAGGAAGACGATGGATGTGGCGAATAGTCAAGTATTGCGGGCTCGTGATGAGCTTATGCAGATCCGTGTCCACAAAGTCGAAAACCAGATACAGATCCGTAGAAGTGTCAGATGAAATGATGTACCATTGCATAAGTGATATTTAAGTTACAGTTCAATTTCAGCCTTGCTGTCTGAAATGTAAATATTGGATTATAAGTTATTATAATCCACCCTGGGAAACAGATTCTGATACAAATATCGAATCTAAGCAGGGATCTAATAATAAATATATTACTAGATCAGTTTTACATTACATGTTTAGTCTAGATCTAATTATACTAGCTAGCTCTAAACTACTCATAAATATATTCACTCTTAAACTTACCGTCTTGCAGCCACGTCTCTTAGTTATATATTAATATATATAACTAAGGGACTATTTGATTAGTTAAATAGTCCAACCCTTAGTTTAATCTTAATCAAACTATTGAGGAACAAATTACATTTGTTCCTAACCAACCTCACTTGCAATTAACAGTGCACGCCTGTAACAGCTAGCCTGTTACACCTGGTAGCACTTTGTGATCTATCTTAACAACCACTGTTCGTTCTGTTCCGCTAGTTAACTAGCGGAGCGAAGATTTATGAGTCGCCCGACTGTCATGACGACGGTCAGCGATCGTGAACGCGGGTGACAGCTCGCGCAAGACTTAGTGAGGGAATCTTTCCCTCACTTTCCACAACGAAATGTGGATACTGTGGTGGAGATGATGCGTACCATGTTCCGCGTCAATAATATCGCGGTCGCCACCAACAACGCCCACAGCGAGCGTTGGTGTAGTAAAGGCGCGGATTCCGCCCTTTACTGGCGAAGGGGGTGAACCCCTTCGTAGATGGTTCGCAGAGGTGGAGGGTGCCATCTCTGCGCAAAAGATTGTGGACCCGCGTTCACAAACTTATTTTGCCACTACATGCCTGGGCGGTCGCGCCAGGGCATGGACGATGAGCCGCAGATTCACTGATGAATCTGCGTTCCTGACTTATCAGGAAGTAAAAGATGAACTGAAGCTCCAGAAATGGAACTTAGTTGCGGGGAAGAAAGACATAGAGTATTGTTAGTCAGTAGATGCACAAACCTCGTTACACTGACTAGTCGACGTACCAGTTTGGCTGCAGCGCGTTGTCGTCCCCACGAAACATGCGACCGACGTTAGTAGCGTGCTCGCGCGACAAAGTAGCCTTCCGTCTCCAGTACGGAAAAGTCGAGTACCTAACAAACCTTTAGTAGTCAGAAGCTAAGATAAAAGAAACGTTCAACCCCTTTTTAGTGACACTGGTAACTATCAAGACAACCAATGAATGCGCATCCATCCATCGAACACAACTCTCGTGATGATGGGTATTCCGGTTTTCAATTATTCTGCGACAGAATACCTTTTCCTGGGAATAGACATTCTCATCAAACACAATCTCAATCTTTGTCCTGGTCAAATTATTGGCTAATAATAACCCGTCCAGGGCTGCTACGGTGATCTAGCCCTGCCAGGCATCACTAGGGCCTCTCGCACGACCCTTGACCGGCTGCACTCACTGTTGACTTCCGTTCTAAGGGAACAGATCACCTCGATCAACACTTGCTAGTTCCGGGCAGCATCGCTGACCTGACTCGGCATTTGCCGCAACACTTGACGCTGACCCACATGGCCTCCAGACGGTACTGGATAATTGTAACTCGGTCATTTCTCCATCTGGTGATTGTCCCTCATTTGCACGCTGATTAATAACCTTGTCCCTTTCACCCTGGTATCTTGATGCATTTATTCCCTTTTGGCCACTGCTCGTAGCTGTCACAAACCCGTTGTCCAAAATTCCGTCACTGATGTTTGTTCATATATCATGTCTTGTTGGGATACTACTCGGTTTTGTTGTTTCCACAACGTGGTTACACATATTCATCCATATTTTATTCCACTCATGAACTAAGTGATTGCATTCATCCGGATATTTCGCTTGTATTTGTTGACCAATATACCTTGATATTGCTGGTGCTTGTATTTGTTGACCAATATACCTTGATATTCCGGGCAGCACAATATCCTCGATATCCTTGCAAATTCGTAGAGTCTACTTTTTCGCCAGTCCACCTCTCCACTGATTTCCTCCAGCATGTAACTGCACATGAGCAATACCAGAATAGATGTTCCATTGTTTCTTTGTGCCTCTGACACGAAGGCAATAGTTGTCCTTTCATCTGTCTGCGTGATATAAATTTAAGGGAGCCACTAGGTGCACACCCCTGTACCATAAAGTAGGTACATCGTACCGTAAAGATTGAAGTCAGAAGCAGAGCAGCTTTGCAGAGCTTTATACAAGGCGTGGATCTCCTCCCGCTAATATCTATGATTTTGAAGACGCTCTTGCTAAATTAGAAAAAGATCAAAACAAATGATGCAGGTCAAGAAAACTGAGCTGATGCATAACCATTGAACACTTGTTATATAGGTCTTTGATGACTGGCAATAAATTGTACTAATATAGATTTAGGCAGCCTCTAGAGCTGCGAATAGCCTGTATTGCGTGCTGGTCAAAATCTGACTCGGCGTTACAGAAATTATGTACAGTCACACCTCCTTAAGGTCCTTGTCTAAGTGCCGGAATGTCGTTCTGTACTGAAAAATAGTGACACATGATTGGACAAAACAAATTGATGTTTGACACCTTACTGTTCTGATATCGTGAAATTCCGGAACACCTCCATGAGGTGTTCTGAAAAGAGCACATTTGTACCGAAATCAGATGAAGTAATATACATAATAGCGATAGCAGTATAATAGTAGGTTGCGCGTATGCTGCGAGTCCTCGCCCGAAGCCTTTGGCACGACCCAAGGGAAATCGAAAATTACACGATGCACGGCCCTTAGACATCAATACATGATGTACAGCGCGCATGTTCACTAGAAATATTAATGTGTGATTCAGGTGGGTGGTTACATAGACAGTGTCCGAAACGTCGTTTCTGAACGATCAGAATTACATAACCCTAACCCTTGTTTCGGTACAGTACAGCGTGCCAGCACTTGGACGAGGGCCTAAGTAGCGCACTCACGACTCAAAAAAAATTCGGGTGGTCGAGATATAGAAACGCCATCTATGGGGGTGAGATACGGTACTAACTTTTGTGTAGCCACGAGTCCGTCCTATACAATGATTGCGTGTATGCCAATAGTTCTGGGGCAAGCATAGCTGCTTGTGATTTTTCAGAAATAGTGGTACGGAAACAGCTCATCTAGACATTTAATGTCCAAAGTTGCCAAAGCTCATTTTGCGAGGGGTAGATAATGATATACTGTATAAGGAGTTTGGTCATATTCGACAGGTACATTCTATCCGTTTACGAGAAAGCCTGCCAAAGTAACTTCTTTCTGTATTCGCATCAAACGCATCAACATGGGTACTATGGTTTGAAAAATGCTTAAGCGCCACGATCGTAAGAATATTGATGCCCGTGGCCTTAGCCACATTCGCGAAATGATGAGCCTAAAAGAGCAACTCATAGAGGCCGGTAGGGATAACCACCAGCACTAATGGTAACAGTAAGTGCGAGACGGCTTTACTGAAAAGAAAATCCACTTTTTTCTTGCGTCACTAATACGGAATTGCTGCAATTGCAAAGAAAGGATAGTGAGTACACAGAAAAAGCGGCTGAACCCGTAACTCAACTACTCCTTCTAAATTTTCTGGATGTACTTGAGCGCGTAACATATTCCTCAAGTGGTTGCGGCATTTTTCGGGTGCGAGGCTTTTCGATTCTTCACCCAAGCAAGCCACAGAAGGATCTTCGTCTTCACGTTTGTCTCTACATCATCAAGCCATCCATAGCTGAAGTGGTGACCACTTATGAAATGACCCAGGAAAAGGGGGATTTCGCTCGTCCATAGAAAAATACAGTGTGATGATTGGTGTAGATACTTCTGGGTTCAGATACATGATTTGAGCCAGATAGGGGAGCTCTCATTGGGAGGTGTGACTGTATTCCGTCCGTATTCGGAGCACTCTTTTTTCTATTTCAATTAAGATATCCAGATCGCCCGGACGCAATTAATTTTTAAGCTATAGGTATAGGTCGTCCGAGCTAAATATTTTCATAGCAAGACCATCCAGCAACCTATTATCAACAAACTACATAGCGAGCATAAAATCGTTCATTCTCCCATTTATGTGTTTCTTCTTGATTTCAAACCAGATGCAGTTGAACAACATCTAAGATCAATTTTTAACATACTTTAGACGGTTGTAGTTTATTACAAAAGAGGGTCGAGCAATTTACAGGTAAAATCGAAGCATTAAAGCATATCGACTGCATAAAAAGCAATTTAAAGAAAAGAGCAGAAGCTTTGGCCTATTAATGCTCATTAATTGATTTCTTGATAGGGCCTCGCAGGTCTTAGCTTTTGTATTTTTGGTGACTACACCCCTTTAGTCATTTAAGGCGAAATCGTTGGACTCCCTTTTGCTACAAAGACGGCTAAATGACGGTCCTGTTGTGCATACGTCACCTTCATTCTTTTACGAAACGTTGTACCTACAGGGGGTGGCACCTAGTGGGCCCCTAAATTTAATTGACACAAAGCAATTAGGTATGCCGTCCAAATCTGGTATTCTTGCAATGACTTTCGGTAAGCTCATACTTCCTCCGTATGATTATGTATTGTGCACACGAATCGGATCAGTGTACGGAAACCTCTGTGCAATTTTCACTCCAACCATTTATATTATCCAGTTATATAGGTATAATATTACACTAATGCCAAGCCAACTACAACTTCTATGTGAAAACATTAAACATTAGAGGTAATTAATAATTAAAATAAATTTGTAGATGAAGGTATTACAGACTGCGGCAATAATTAAGCGGCGGCTTCTATATTGCCGTGCAAGACCGTCCCGCTCACGCTAAAGGAAAGATAAAAAACAATGATGCCGAGTTGCTCATGGGGGGCTAGGTATCTGGTGCGACTGGTGCTGCAGTTGTAGTAATCAATACTGTTCAATGGGGTGCGTGGCGGGAGATTTTTTAATGTGACCCATTTTTAGGCGTACACTTTTGAAGGTTTCTTGCGCTCCAGTGAGAGTTTTTTGGCCGGAAATAGCTGTTGATGTTCACATTACAACGCATAAAAATAGACCAATCAACGTGCTCCAAACGACTCCCCGGGAGATTTTTATTTGTCATTCTAGCAAAGTGCACAGTTACTTTCCATACAGAGGAAGTAACATTTTTGGCGGATGAGTCAGCACCGCTTTTTGCCACGGACTACCTCAGTGAAAGGTTGGGATGTGCTCGAAACACAATTCCCCTTGTACTGCCGCACCGTATAAAATACTAAGCGGGATTAGTTTAAGCCGTCCAAGGTCGTATATGAATCATGTCCCATCGAATGTCATCTTCCTGTTGTTTCATAGTTATCTCAATTGAGTGGACACTTGTACTATCTATAGACTTTCCAATCACCATGCCTTCTGATCTATACCTCCATTCATAGTGCCCTTCAATTAAGGAGGATTACGGAGGTGTATCGTCGATGGCACCGTCCAAGCCTCCCCTATTTTTAGTGGTTGAATGCGTTTCATTATACTTACAACCCAACCAAGTTGGTTCGACTTTGGATTTTCGTCCATGGTGGGACTCGATCCCGCAATCTCCCAGTCCCGGGGGCAGGGCCTTAACCTCTCCTATTTTTAGTGGTTGAATACGTTACATTATACTTACAACCCAACCAAGTTGTCTCGACTTTGGATTTTCGTCCACGGTGGGACTCGAACCCGCAGTCTCCCGGTCCCGGGGGCAGGGCCTTAACCACTGCACCAACCGAGGAGTTGGTTGGATTCTAAAGTATAACGTGACGTATTCAACCCTATTTTTAGTGATGGTGACCAGAGGAGGATCGCCAGCGTCCAGCTTTCGGGAATGATTTTCCTTATCTTTGTGTGGTAAATTCATTGCGTATGCCGTCCCGTCTAGTTCTTATAATAAGCGCTTGTATGTTACATGGTCATAACCGCTTAAATTTGGTTGCAGGTCCGCCTAATTATAGGTCGATCAGAAGCTAGCTTCTTCATTGCTCAATTTTCGAGTGGTGGGTGCTAGTGGATGTTGAAATTGAATATGTCAATCCTCTTCAACCAGC
This sequence comes from Sclerospora graminicola, assembly GCA_001887855.2. Taxonomy (NCBI): domain Eukaryota; phylum Oomycota; class Peronosporomycetes; order Peronosporales; family Peronosporaceae; genus Sclerospora; species Sclerospora graminicola. The sequence goes on along the minus strand of MIQA02005406.1, from coordinate 12,622 downwards.
CTACTTAAAGCGGATGCAATCTCTTACGTGTATACTATCGTTATAGCTTGTGTTTGTGCTTTGACACCGGTTGTTCCATTTCCAACCAGCTGCCCAGTGAGTTCTTAGCACTTCTCCTGGCGATGGTCTCCTTGCCTTTACAGCTGGTCGCTCGTGTGCAGTTGGCGTAATTGTTTCTTCTAAAGACCATATTATGGCAACATTTCCATGCCCAGAAGTATGTATCCTCCTTTGTGTTAGCCACAGAAGTGCCTGTTTTAATCGTTTTGTTTTGCAAGCAATTTTTATCGATATTAGCCCGACTCCACCTTCTTCTCGAGGTGTATGCAGTAGACTTGGGTTTGTTTTATGACGGATTGCATCTGTTGAAACGGATTGCCTCCATAAAAGTCTTTGTGCACATGACTCAATTGAATAAGCACCCATTTTGGTGTGTCAAATACTGCCGCCGAGAATAATTGCTGAGCATAACCACATTGAGGATTGCCACTGTCATTTCCATACTCGTGCATATTCTTGTCGCTGTGACCAGCCGTCGTAGAATATTCCGGATACGCATCGCCCAATTTATGTCGTCTAAATCCGCCGTCCCAACTGCATAGCCTAAGTAATGAACTGTTTTCTCCATGTATGAGAGCTGGTATACCTCGATATGTCTCTAAATTCAGTGCTGTATTCAGAAAAATGGTTTTACTTATTCATGGTGTACTTGTAACCCCGAAAGTTTTCCGAATGCTTGAATTACCCCATCACTTGTGACAGGTGATCCGTTTTCTGAAGGAATACTGTTTAGTTATCAACAAATACCGAGAAAACGTGGCGATGACTTTTCTGTCCTGGAATCCGAAGTCCTTTGATATGTGGATGTTGAACTATAGCAACCCTAATTTTTCAACCGCCAGAAGAAATAGTAACGGTGCTAGCGGGCATCCCTGTCGGATTCCGGTGACTAATTTGTTTGGTTGGGATAATTCCCCGCCGAATAAAAATCTTGATGTTGTGCGGTGATGCATTTATTTTCATTAGGTCCACAAACTCCTTCCAAAACCCACATCTCTCCAAAGTGAGAAATAGCAAGTCGCTTGCTACTGTATCATACATCTTCTTAAAATCCAGCAATAACATTACCGAAATCATCATAACCGCCTTCTTCATTTAATGACCATATACGAGTTCTTGCCTATCAATTTCTTCTTTTGGTGCAGTGGTTAAGGCCCTGCCCCCGGGAGAGGGAGATTGCGGGTTCGAGTCCCACCGTGGACGAAAATCCAAAGTCGGATAGAGTCGTTGTCCAAAAGCTAAAAAAAATGAGGCCCTTACAGCACCGCGCTTGACATGGCTTACACCACCCTGTCTAGGGTCAGGTTCTCTAAATATTCCCTATCAATTTCTTCGGTACCTTTTGTACTCTAACTGCTGAATGTTTTTGGTCTCCATAGTCACAACGCGATGGTAAGAAACTTGGGTCTTCGATAGTAACCAATTAATCCAAACAAACTTCCACAGGAACTTGTTTAAATGTAAGTGTATTAAGAAGTGTTACCGCTAGTCCTGATGCACCTAGCTACAAGCACAATCGCAAAAGGTAAGTTTCATAACTTTCCTTTTGATAAGTGACAAAAACTATTCTGATAATCGATGATTTGTAATAATAATAATAATAGTCCATAATACAAAAATAGGTCACAGCCTAAATTAATATTGGTTAAAACTATCGAAAATCTCCAAAGTGATATTTTTTACAATATCAAGAAAACCAACATTTTCAACACTCCTTCTGAATGTGAATTTTTTATTGACTATTCCAGTCCGGAAGCAGTTCGCAACTCTTTCAATCTTGGATGCAGAAGCGTCTTCGTAAGTAAGTCAGCCATCATAAGTTTTGTTGGCACGTAGCGAGCTTGTATAATTCCGTCCTTAAATTTTGATGAAATAAACTTAGCTCTGATATCGACATGTTTCCTTTTCGACGTTCCTTTCATTCCAACAAATACCTTTATATCTGCTTGGTTATCCATGAATAAGGTCATAGGGCGCTTAATCTTAATTCCAACTTCTTGCAGCAATTAAAAAATCCGAGCATCTCCACAACCACCTTCGAAGAAGCGTAAAATTCCGCTTCCATTGTAGACATAGACACTCCGTCTTGTTTTTTACAGATCCAGTTGACGATTTTTCCATCCAACGTAATGATGCCGCCTGTAGTTGATTTTTTGTCGTCATTTGCTCCAGCGTAGTCAGCGTCGCTATATCCACAAATTTCCACGCTATCCTTTTCGTTAGTCTTCGGTTTCATTTGCAATTCCAACTCCTTCATTCCCTTTAGATAGCGTACTATTTCTTCGCCAAATTCCAATCCATTGCTTTCGGAGCATGCGTACGCCTAGTGACCTTGTGTGTAATGGGGTGCCATTACATAAGTGATATTTAAATAGAAATATCACAGTTCAATTTCAGTCGTGATGCATGAAATTGTGAACATTGGATTATAAGCTGTCATAATCCACCTTTGAGAACAGATTCTGATATAATTGAATCTGACAAGTCATCTAATGATAAAAATATCATTAGATCAGTTTTATACTACATGTTACTATGATTAGTCTAGGTCTAATGATATTAGTTAGCTCTTAACCAACCATAAATATATTCACTCTTAAACTTACCTTCTAGCACTCAAGCACCTTAGATATATATATAATATGTATATTTAAGTGATAGTTAATTAATATACTAATTACTTTTCTATCTAAGTTTATCTAAGGTAAACTAAGGAGGACCAAATTACATTTGGTCCTACACAATTTGCACGCTTCCTCATTGCAAACTTACAGTGTAAGCCGCGTAACAGCAGCCCTGTTACACCTGGTAGCACTTTGTGGTCCGTCCAAACGACGAGTTTTGTGAGCGCCAGTGAACGTGAGCGTGAGCGTCAGCTCGCGCAAGACTTAGTCATGGAAAACTTCCCTAACTGGTCACCGAGTGCTATAACGACAGTAACCGAGATGATTCGGACCATAGGACCCGAAATCATCACGCTCCTCCGTGGCAAAACCTCGGAGGATGCTTTAGAAACAGTTTCCCGTTTCAAGAAAATGTATATCGACCCCTCAGGTGCGTCATGCTATGTTGCGCTCCCAGACGGCGGCAGCAACAGCAGCGCCCGCATCTAGTGCGAGCGTTGAAGTAGTAAAGGCGCGGATTCCGCCCTTTACTGGCGAAGGGGGCGGACCTCTTTGTAGGTGGTTCGCAGAGGTAGAGGATGCTCTCACTGCGCAGAAGATTGTGGACCCGCGTTCACAAGCTTATTTCGCCACCACATGCCTAGGCGGTCGCGCCAGGGCATGGGCGATGAGCCGCAGATCCACTGATGGAACTGTGCTCCTGACGTATCAGGATCTAAAAGCTGAGCTAAAGCACAACTTTGAAGCTCCAGAAATGGAGCTTAGCTGCCGTGAAGAGTTCATGGAACTCAGGCAGGGCAAGCTGAGCCTACATGCGTACGCTCAGAAAATACAATATTTATTGTCAAATATTGTATATGAACCGGTGCCTCCTGCCATGCAGGTCACCGCCTTCATGAAGGGACTGAATGACGGTCCCATCAAGCAGAGTCTTTACCGGGTTCCCCCAAAGACTCTGAGCGATGCTATAGACCAAAGCATCCGGGAGGAGTTCAGCATGCGTCGCTCAGCAGCGCATGCTGGGGTTAGTCGGAAAGCGCAAGCACCTTTCGACTTTAACATGCCGCTAACGCAGCATGTTAATAATAATAACAACCAAAACTTCCAATCGAGACGAAGCTCACACTTCGTCCCGAGACACCCTAATCCGCGTCACAATGCGGGCGGAGGAGGTCCAGAACCTATGGACCTATCGGTTGCGGTTGCCTCAACTCCGAGGCAACCGAAGAACAAGAAGTTCCTTCGCTGCAATCGATGCGCGAAGATGGGCCATTACGCCCATGAATGTATGGCGCCGCGTCCGGCACCACGCAGTCAGCGGACTGGACAGTCTGCTGGCAAGCGACATCAACAGGGGCAACCCTCTGTTGATGCAAAAAACGTCAACAACCAGTAGGGGCGGGGTGCCCTACTGGACGGGTTATCTCACATGCCGACATCGGGCATGTGAGGATAATAGCCCCAGACGGGACTATGTCCTGTCAACGTGTGCAGGGTGAAGAGAAACCTCTCATCACCCTTGAAGTTAGGCCACATGGAAACGATGTCCCCATGCGTGCTCTGTTTGACACAGGAGCGTCAAACAATTTCGTTAGAACTGAGGTACTAACGTCGTTGAACTTCGAGGAGATTGAATCTCCAAGAAGCATGTTGTCAGTCCGGTTAGCAACAGGTGCAACCGTGACTATACCAAAGCGTGTAATTCGAACACGCCTCGAGTTAGACGAACTGTCGTTCGAGGATGAATACATCGTCCTCGATCTTGACGACAAGTTCGATGTCATCTTGGGCATCCCTTGGATGTCCAAGCATCAACCAACGATCGACTGGGTTAACCTGTCGATCGACTGCGGCGGTCTCACAGGATCTGATCACCCTGTGAGTAATCCGGCTGTATCTAATGATACAACCACAGTGTCAGATAGTCTGGTGGATAGCGATAGCACCACCAGACCTGATCCGACTAGGTCAGCGGATAGTACACCCGCTGATGAGAGTCCAGAGGGACGCGAATACGCGACGAACGAGTCGTTGCGTGTCAGTAATGTGTGCAACACGGGCGCAAAACACTCCCGTGTTGAAGTTACTACTACGACCGATGACGGTCGTGGTATAGAGAATGCACACGCGGCGGGAAACACCCACCGTGAAAAGAATGAAACCGTCACGGAAGCAAATGACTTCCGTGTCGAAAATAAAGACCTCACGACTAAGAACAGTCGAGAGTGCATGAACAACATGGTAGACAGTGGTCACCATGAAGAGAAGGCCTTGTGCACGAGTGATGATCACCGTGCCACAGATCGGACAAGTGCGTCTGATCTAGCAGCTGTGTCCGTCGAGACGATCAACGTCCTGACGCAGACAGAGACCGGATTAGCTACCCAGTCTCTCACACTTGACAACCCTCCGAACCTAAGTTCAGAGATGATGGCCCTTCCAGCCTTGAGCTGGAAGAAGTTCGTAAAGAACTTGCGAAATGATCAGATCGAACAGATCTGCGTCATTGTCGCATCTGATGAGGTTGTGGATATTCGCGAGCGAATATCCACTTTACAATTAGAAGCCATCGGGAACGAACTCGTTCCCAATGGAAAGAACGCTGAGAACGAACTCGTTCCCAGTGATCAAACCAAAGTTCAGCGCTTTGAAGCGCAGAGCTGGGAGTCGCTTAAGGCGACTTCTCCGTACTACGAAGTACTTTGGGAATACGCTGACGTATTCCCAGAAGAAGTACCTTGTGAGCTCCCCAAGGATAAGGGAACGAGACACGAAATTGATCTCGTCCCCGGCACGAAGTACTGTGTCACGCGGCAATGGCCATTGCCGCGCGATCAAGTTAAAGCCATCGACGAGTTCTTTGAAACTCGTCGTAAGGCGGGACATGTGCGGGAGTCTACCTCACCGCACTCCAGCCCCACCTTCTGTGTTAAGAAGTCCACTGGTGGGTGGAGAATCGTTCATGCTTTCAATAAGCTGAACGCAGCAACAGTACCGGCGCAAACGCCGATACCGAGAAAGGATGTCATCATTGATGGCATGAGCGGGAGCACCGTTTTCAGTGCTCTCGACTTAAGGGATGGTTTCTACCAAATCCTTATGCGTGAGAAGGATATTCCTCTCACGGCTGTAAGCACCCCAAGCGGTATGCTTTGGGAGTGGCTTGTGATGCCACAGGGGCTTCGAAATGCCCCTGCCACCTTCAACAGATGCGTTACACATCTATTGCGCCCGGTGCGAGAATTCGCGCCGAGCTACTTTGATGATGTGTTCATCCATAGCAAGGCTGAACATGGCAAAACTGATGTAGACATTCATAAAGAACATCTACGTCAGGTGTTAGAGCTTATGCGCAAGCACAAGCTCTATGCAAATTTAAAGAAGTGCACCTTTGGTGCACCTGAGATACCCGTTCTTGGCTGCTTTGTAGGCAAGAATGGAGTGCGCCCCGATCCAGAAAAGATCAGGGTGATCGTTGAATGGCCTCCGCCAACTAACGTTAAGGAACTTCGAAAGTTCCTCGGACTGGCGACATATTTGCACAAATATTCGTGCAACTATGCCGGTCTGATCCGACCTCTTTCTCAATTATTAAAGAAAGATGTCGAATGGCGCTGGAATACCCAGTGCCAAGATGCGTTTGATGCAGTCAAGCGTAGCTTGACTGAGGCTCCCGTTTTGGCAATCGCCGATAACGAGCGACCGTTCCACGTCGTTTGCGACGCGAGCGATTTCGCCATCGGCTGCGCCCTGATGCAGCGTGATCACGATGATCGTGATCGCGTGATTTATTACCAATCGCGTCAGCTGCGCCCAGCCGAGCGCAACTATCCGGTGCATGACAAGGAACTCCTTGCCATGAAGTATGCACTGGCGAAGTTTCGGATCTATCTCTTAGGAGATAGACCCTTCGTGGTTTACACGGACCATGCGTCGCTACGCACGGCCGTGAATTCACCGCACATCTCTCAAAGAATGGCACGTTGGCTGTCATTCTTTGCGGAATACAACTTCACGGTTGAGTATAAACCGGGAAAGCTGAACGTGGTAGCGGATGCGCTATCACGACGCCCCGATTACGAGACGAAACCGTCCGTAATCGAAGCAACCAGTGCAAACGCAATACGTTGCACTGCTCTGTCGTCGCCGCTTGTGCGACAAGTACGTCAAGCGTACGAAACAGACGAGGAAACTCGCCTACTGATCGATTACTTAAGTGATCAATCTGATCGGAAGCGCAAGGAACTTCCAGAGTTCCTTCGCGCATGCGTGCATCGTTATCAATTGCACGATGGTCTGTTGCTTTACAGCACAGACCAAGATGATGTTAATCGCATTGTCGTTCCAAACGACGATGACCTCAAACATCAAATTTTGTTTGAGTACCATGATGCACCGATTTCGGGGCATCAAGGTCGAGAGAAGACGTATGCTTCTCTCGCACGCGATTTCTACTGGCGTAACCAGTATAAATGGGTACGTAAGTACGTCCGCGCTTGCGAGATATGCCAGCGCGTCAAGCCTGCACAATCCGCGCAGGCTCCCCTCCAATCTCTGCCGGTTCCGACAGAGTGTTGGAAGTCCATTTCCATGGATTTTATCTTTGGTCTTCCGGCTGATCACAGTCGGAAAACAGGCATAGTGGTCTTTGTAGACCGTTTCAGTAAGATGGTTCATCTTGCTGCAGTGTCAGCGAATGTCACCGCTGCGCAAACGGCGCGGATATTCGTTGACACGGTATTCCGTTTACACGGAATGCCGGAAAACATAGTCTCGGATCGTGATCCAAGATTCACAGGACGTTTCTGGCAAGAAACGTTCTCGTTATTGGGTACGCAGTTGAAGATGTCAACCGCGGACCATCCGGAAACGGATGGGCAGACTGAGCGCGTTAACCGCGTTCTCGGCGACATGCTGCGTTCTTACGCGCATGCCTTCGAGCAGTGGAGCGATTATTTGCCACTCACTGAGTTTGCTATAAACAACTCGGTGCATGCTTCTACTAAGCATACACCGTTTTACGTGAATGCCTTACGGCATCCACGAACCCCGGCTTTACTTGGCGGTACGCCAAATTTAAGTGGGGGAGGGACCCGCTCAAATTCTAAGCGAGTCGATGCACAAGCTGCAGCTGCAACTTGTGAAGAAACTGATGAGTCTTCTACGGTTACCACAGAAGAAACCCAAGCAGTTTCGGAAACCGAAACCGCTTATGCGGAATATGTGTCGGCAGCAATGGCTGCAGACAATGAAAACAACCCATCTACTGCCAATAAAGCAGTAGATGAATTCGTATTACAACGTCAAGCTGTAATACGCTATGTAAAAGACGCGCTTGCTTCCGCTTTTGACAAGCAGAAGCAGAATGCAGATAAGAATGGAAGGAAGAACACAAATTCTTTTCAAAAAGGTGAATTAGTTATGTTATCTACAACTAATTTGCCTACACATGCAATTAGCAACTTCCCTACACGGAAGTTGCTCCCTAAGTTCATTGGGCCCTTTAAGGTCCAAGGTGTTAAGGGGAATGCCTACACTTTAGACATTCCCGCGGCCATGCGCCTCCATCCAACGTTTTACGTTGGGAGGCTCAAACCGTACCGATCGTCTACGTCTTCGGACGAGACGCATCGCCACGGCGAATGCCGTGCTTCTTCAAGTCTCCCAAGAGAGACTTGTAATCGGTCTCCAACCGTTGGTGGGAAGCCTGGAGAGTTTCCATCTCCGACTTTAGACGATCAACGTCGAGCATCAGAAGATCACTCTTCTTCTGCATCACGACTTGCGCGTCGAGAATCTCACGAATCTCGTCCCGATGATAACGATACGTTTTCATCGAGTGGCACATGTCCTCGCTCAAAGCGTCACAGTGCTTCTCAAGCTTGCGGAGCTGATAACCATGCGCCGCAACAACAACGCCGAGGGAATTATCAGCCCCCGCCGCCCCTGATTGACAGTCAGGGGAACAAGCGCTACATTCTCGAGCGCTTGCTTTCGAAGCGCTCGGTTCCCTATAAGAAGGGGCAGCGTACCGAGTACTTGGTGCGTTGGCTGGGATATTCCCAAGAGTTTGACTCTTGGGAACCGATCGAGGTGTTGAGGGCGGATGCCCCTGACCTCCTGCGTGAGTTCGAGAAGGATACTTCTCCTCGAACTCAAAAGAAGCGTCAACACTAAGTGTTGATGAGGGCGGCACGCCAACACTAGGTGCTGGTGGCTGCGAAGCTTCGGTAACAGCTACCGATGCTTTAAGAGCGTCGATAAGGCTCTTAACATTAGCGGGTACTGAGAAACCTCGGTACCCTCTTAGCTCCTTTTCGGTTAGACGAGGAGCTCCCGCGGGACAACACGGACACTTCATGTTCGAAGGAACCCCGCAAGAGAACCCCTCTTTGATGCAAGTGAAATGGATATACTCCATTTTACCTGAGCGTGAGTACTTTAAGAAGCGCTCGCGGTTTGCGTGAACCTTCTTCACATACTCGTCGGGACCTTTGTTGTAATTGTCAACAAAGGCATTCCAACTCTGAGTAAGGGCGTCTTTGTCGTCCTTATTCTTTTGCGACCCTTTCCGGTTCGTGTAATAACGAGCTTGGAAGAAAAGGTCGATGAAGTACCGACGTCTATCGTCAGTACTACGATCAAAATGACGATTGCGAAGGTCCTCGCAATCGTCAAGCGCATTAATGTCAAACAGTGGATATTGACAATCACGTTTGACATGCCCACCACTACCAAGGGCAAGCGTCCATGCTGGGGTCCAAAACCCCACTTCGTACGGAACATGACGTTCCACACGACACAGTGAATCGGAAGCAGTGTAGGCCGCTTCCGCACGATGTTTCTTGGCAGGTGGAGCACCACCTGTCATCTCAAAGTCGTCTTCGCTACGACCTGGCGAATGACGAGGTCCAGGAGGAGCCCTACGCTCCTCATACCACCGCTTCATTGAGTTGTCGCTGTCGTAATCGACGGCGTCAGAATCCACTTCGCCATCACTTAACGGCGAAGCAGTTCTAGCGGTCTTAACCCCACTAGAGTTGTGGACAGGGACGATGTCGTCCTCGCCCTCATTCTCGGAGTCAGATGACTCTCTGAAGATGTCATTGGACTTCTTCTTGGACACCCGCCTTGCGGCAGGTGAAGACGCGGAAGACGCTGCATTCGCGACGTCTTCCCGCCCTCGCTTAGACACTGCTTCCACAGCGTCTACTACGAGAGACAAGCGGTCTTTCGGATTTGTCTTGCGCCTCGACGCTACATTCGAAGCGTCGGCATTCGACGACACCTCCGCACGCGATGCAGAGGTGATGTCCGTTTCCAGAGTACCGGCAGTGCCCGTAAGAGCGCCGCTGCGTTTGCTGACCATTAGTTTACTTTTGGTCAAGATGAGTTATAACAGAATATCGTTATGACCAACAAGTGCCACCACTCGATTGGCCAATATTACATTATATTATTGGCCAACCAGCTTGAGTGGGGGGTGATGTAATGGGGTACCATTACATAAGTGATATTTGAGTAGAAATATCACAGTTCAATTTCAGACGTAATACCTGAAATGTGAATATTGGATTATAAGTTGTCATAATCCACCTTTGAGAACAGATTCTGATATAATCGAATCTAACAAGTCATCTAATGATAAAAATATCATTAGATCAGTTTTATACTACATGTTACTATGATTAGTCTAGGTCTAATTATACTAGTTAGCTCTTAACCAACCATAAATATATTCACTCTTAAACTTACCTTCTAGCACTCACGTCCCTTAGGTGTATATATAGTAATATATATATACTTAATCGATAGTTAATTAATACACTAATTACTTTTCTATCTAAGTTTATCTAAGGTAAACTAAGGAGGACCAAATTACATTTGGTCCTACACAATTTGCACGCTTCCTCATTGCAAACTTACAGTGTAAGCCGCGTAACAGCAGCCCTGTTACAGGCGCGTCTTGGGTGACTTGTTGTTTATGTTGTATACTTTCAGCAACTTGGTCGCATCCGGTATCCAACACGAACCCTCGACTTGGTGACCGGAAGTGATATCCCTGCACCCGCTTGTCGAAAGGTTATCTTAAGTAGCTCTGAGTCTCATCCAGAAGACGGTGCCCGGATCTCTTGCCATTGCCCGTCACTTGAACGCGGCCTGTATGTAAGTCTGTAGTTGCCTCTCTTTCTTTAATCGTTTCCAATAAGTTACCTCGAAACCGCTCGTCTGCATTCACCCTGCGTGGCACGACACTTAGCATCGTTCGGAAACGCGTGAACTTCACACTTTCTAGTGCTGTTGTCATTACGTCAGCAACTTGATTGTTTGTCGGCACCTATTCAGTCTTCAGTCTTTCTTCTTGTACCAGTGTCCCCGCGTAGTGATACTTGTTCTCAATATGCTAGACGTGATGATGCTTACCAGGCTTCTTCATAAGATAGATGACTGCCATGTTGTCGCAATATATCTTTGGTGTTTGCGTCTTGACCTTTAACTCCTTGCATAGCTTGTGTACCCACTGCAAGTTCCTTATTCCTTCATGCATCATAGTATCCAGCTTCCATAGTGCTCAGTGCATTGATTCCTTGTATGCGTGATCCATAGCCGATCACAGCTCCATCAATCATCGTTAAGTATCCACTGATGCTTCTTTGATCCTTCTTATCGTTTTCATAGTCTGCATCCTTGTAAACGGTTAACTCAACTACTTCTATAGGTCCTTGGCGTATCACAACCAGCAAACCAAAGTTCTTGGTTCCTTTTAGGTATCGGAAAACTCGTTTCGCTTGTGCATAGTGTTCCTGCCGTATGGTTGCTGCCCAAACCTTCTTACAGCATGCGCAATGTTCGGCCATGAGCCCGATACCAAGTACTGCAGTGCTCCAACTGCCTCTCTGTATTGCTGGTCACGAGTATCTTCCTTATATTGACTGTATACGTCGCCGCTTCTGGTGTTGGTGCTGGGTTGCACGCCGCCAGATGAAAGCGCTTGAGTATTTTCACGACATATGCTTCTTGACTGATGAATATAGTCTTGACATGTCGGTCTATCATCACCTCGATACCCAATAGATACTTGACTGGTCCGAGATCTACCAGTTCAAACACTTCCTTGAGTTGCATCCTTACTTAATCACAGTCAGCTTCATGTCCCATGAGCAATAGATCCGTATAGTGTTGAAGCTGATCACTGGTGTATATGACTCGTAATAGTTAATCCCATAGACTTGCTTAAATCTATGCACCACTAGCCGTGTCTTAAAGCGTTTGACGTAGCCCTGATCGTCTTTCTTCAGTGCAAATACCATCGACTGGCAATCACATTTTTTCTGTGCGTTTCTCCCTGCGTGGCACCAGGACCCACACATTGTGTCTCTTCAATGACACCAACTCTTCTTGCAAAGCGGCTCGCCAGTAGTCTGCGTACTGTTCATAAGCAATAGCCTGCATGTATGTCTGTGGCTCTTTAATCTCGTCTGCAGAAGACTGTCCTTTGGTTGTACTAATGCTGCAGAACTATCATGTGCACCCTGCGCTAGCTTCTGCTTTCGTGCCTTCTTGTACGTCACGTGATACACTTGCGCGTAGTCCTTGTACTTCGCGTTAGGCTTCCTTTTACTTGTAGTTCATATATCCATGTCTGTATTCAGCCCTGCTGACACGCGTCTGTTTTATTTTGTGGAGTCCGACCCCCCTGACACTCGGTGCACACCTCAACCGGTTCTAGGTTGGTATCTTGTCTTGTTGCCACCGGATTATCTTCTGTAAACTTGAGACTTCTCCTGTCTTTCCGCATCTTGACAAACGGAGGTTCAGATGGAAGCTGTGTAGCTTCATCACCGCAGGCATTTTCTACACATCCCCACGTCCGAAGATATGATACGTCTGGGCGTTCTACATACAATGGCTCATATGATGTGCAATCACCAATTGTC
>MIQA02005405.1:0-23867 GCA_001887855.2 Sclerospora graminicola | reverse complement strand
CCTGGTCGGTGATGTGTTCGCCGAAGGTGACCCGGACCCCGACCCCGATCGGTTTTGGGGCGGCGGTCCTACATTGATGATATTCTCGTGACGGCTACTACTTGGGATTTACTATGTGAAAACGTGGAACAATTGGTGATTACGTGTGAAAAGTGGAATCTTTCGATTAGTGTGGTGAAAAGTTTCTGGAGGAAAACTAAGGTGACTTATTTGGTCACCAGGTTTCGATTGCCGGATTGGAAGCTAATCCAAAAGATCTGGAGTCTTTGAGGAATCTTCCTTTCCCGCGGTCATGCAATCCTTTCTGGGCAGTTTGAACCACTACAGTCGTTTTATTGAGGATTTCGCGGTCTATGCTGCTGTTTTGTATGAGCTACGGGAAGTGGATTACCACAAGTTGAGAGAGCAGGATCCGCAAGGAGAAATGCTAACCGAGCTAGCAGTATCAGCCAATGATATGCTGCCCAGGTCGACTATTTCCGCCAATGATATGCTGCCCGGGTCAACCGTTTCAGCCAATGATATGCTGCCCGCGTCCACCCAGACCGGCAACCGGCTGCCTAACGCCAGTGCTGCCGGGCCGGATGACCACATGACCGGGGCGATGGTGGCCTTTGGTATGCTGAAGGCAAAGATGGCGACCACACCAGTCCTGAAGCATTTCGATGTTAATAAGGTGCCCGGGGTCATCATCTATGCTAACAAGTGGGCTATCTCAGCTGCCCTTGTGCAGGATCATGATGGAGTGTATTGTCCTGTGATGTTCACCAGCAGGACCCTGAAGGCTAACGAGGTTAACTATGGGCTGGTGGCTAAAGAAGTTTTGGCTTTACTACGGATTCTGGACGTGTGCTAGACTATGCTGGTGTCTCTTCCTATTAAAGTATTATCCAGACGGTCGACCCTGTCATGGCTTCTTACGGCAAATGGAATTGAGGGCCGGCTGGGTAGATGGGCTGCGTTGTTGTCTCAGTGGTCTCTAGAAGTGATCAAGTACACCAAAGGAGAAGAGGAGATACTGGGCACGTTAGCGGCCAGCATCACCCCAAGGGCAGAAGTGGAGGAAGCGCTGATAGCCATAGCGCCTCGAAAACAGCCACGACAATCCATCACACTACCGCCACCAACAGTGGGACCGACAGAAGAACTGATGGTTCTGAGATTTGACGGTTCAGCCAGCGTAAAAAAGGGAGTAGGCGCCTATAGTGCCATCCTATGGGAGCTGCCCGAGTGGAAAGTGGTCGCTGCTTTTTCGGATTTCACGTCGGGCATAACAGTGAATGAGGAAGAATACCGAGGATGTTGCTTTGTTTAGATCTGTTGACTGACCAGACACAGGGGCGGATTATCATATGCGGTGACTCCATCTGGTGATCCGACAAATCACTGGGGAGATAGACTGCAAGCCCCCCCCCTCGACTAATACTTTTGAATGATCGGGTTATGTCTGCCCTGCGTAAATGGCCAGAACATGAATTGCTACATTTCAAACGGGAGCGGAACAATAGTGCAGACCATTTGGCTACATTTGCCATGCGTGATCAGGTCGGCATCACTATTTTGGATCCGGGTATGTTAGGTGAACTAGCGGAAATGAACAGGCTGCCGGAGATAATCGGGCAGGCCGCCAAGTGCGAAATCCACCCACCCGAATCCAACAATTTCGGGAAAGAAGAGTATGACAACCAGGATTGGGAAAAAGATATTCAGACCCAGCCGGATCAGGAGGCGCCCTGTAACGACAGGAGATCCTTCTAGGTAAACCTTCAGCTGATCGGGTATTGACCAAACGGGGTTGACAGCCGAAGTGAAGGATGGAGTGAGAGATAAAAGAAGCATGGGCGGATATATAAAATGGGAATAAAGAAAGGAAAGGGTTAAACGAGTCAGGTTGCCCATCCCTATGGACGATTATACTTGTTGCGGAGCCGGGACACTCAAAATCCAGGATGATCAGAGAGCTCTTTGCGATATTGATTGCGCCAAGGATCTTGCCGGTCGATTGCTTCCAAGGATTCGGGAAGGGAGGTAGTCTGATCCGGAGCACCTAGGCCCGGATACCATGTTCCTCTCTCTGCCGATTCTCCGCTCTTTTTCAACTTTTCGGTTCGCCAGATGGAGCATAAAAGGGGAGAGGAACAGGTCCAGGTCACAGGCACAATCTCTGATGCCCTCCAAGACAAAAGGACCCACGCACCTGAGGCCCGAACACGCCGATTCGTCCGGACGGCGAAATACATTCTGAGAGGCATATCTTCTTGCTGATCTTCCGCGGAGATGAACAAAAAATGGGTGGGTTCCCAGATGGGTGGGCATGGGCCGCAACGAATTTCCGGAACTTCGCTCGGAAGTCGGTGAACCACGGGCTGGATGGAAGCCACATATCTGGCATCTCAGTAGCCAAGATTTCCCAAGGCTTAGTCTCCATTAGCTTGTCAACCGCGCCTGACCTCATCAAGTCGGTGCACCAAGCTGTTGGTGGAGGCGACTGGAGAGACAGAGGGAATACCCCAAAAAGTGGACGGGATAAAGAGTGACCGAGTTGGGAACTGGAAATATCAGCGAGACTCGGGTTTATTAGCTGCTCGACAAGCCAAGCCTGGATGTCGGACCGATCCGCCTCTCCGAGGAAGCGTCCACCGGGTAGCCACAGAAGCGGAAGCTTGGGAAGTGGCCTGGCAGGAGCGGAAGAACTCTGCTGGATCTTGGGCCTGGCTGCAGGTCGAACGGGTTGGTTTTCGGAGCGGGATCCTGCCGGAGCTGGTGGCCGAGTTTTGGCTGAGGCCGCACACTCGAAGGAGCCTGTAGGATGGGGGCAGTCTGGATCCGAGTCTCCTCGAGTCGGTCTTACAGTACGCATAGAAGAGACCAAAAAAGATCCTCCTTATCCAGCAGGGCGGTGTAGGCACGGTCGGCCCGGACCAACTCGTCACAAGCATCACGATATATTCTCCGAACTTGGAAATGCTCAGATCGCAGCCTTTGCTTACTGGGGTAGGCCTCTTGCAGCTGCTGATCAAGAGAAGAAATATGGCGAAGAGCTTGAGCATGGGATTCTCGCAGGTGGTCGCGGTCATCCCGCGTGGCGTCTAGTTCTTGAGACAACTGGCGGTACCAGCCACGAAGATGCAACAACGCTTGTGATGTTTCGGAAATTTCGGCGGATTGCTCCTTCAGCTGTTCCAATTGTTGGACTACGAAGCAACATGGTCATGCAAATTGTAAGCGACAGAACGACGACATAGGAGTGGGCAAATCACTTACGCTGAAGTTTTGAGCGGTGAATTAACTCTTGGTTGGCAGCCCGGAGAGGTTCGACGACGTCCGCCAGCATGCGGAGACGGTCCGTCTCTTTCGTCAGGCTGGCGACCGGGTCTTCGAGATCATCCACCTGCCAATGAAGATCACTCGGTTCCAAGGAGGATTTCCGGGCGATAGCTTCGTCAGCTCGGCAGTTGTTGGAGGCGAGTGCTTGGACCGAATTCGCCTGGATGTGTTCCAGGCTATCCACTTGGGCCGTCAGCACCTCTATTCGTTTTCCCAGCTCTGCCACTTCGGAGGTGGAGGCAGATGGTGCAGCGGTCTGTTGTAAGGCGTCAGTGTGCTGGCCTACAATGGCCCGAAGACGGGTTACTTCATCCGCGGCCTTCTGGCGGCTACGCCTCAGCTCGGAAATTCGAGGCCCAGTGCGATCCAGCATCGCACAGAGAGTCGCATATCTTTGCGCTAGAACTCGGAGTCGGCTTGACGGGATCGAAGATCAGCCTGAAGGGAAGAGACAGTGTCCCTTAATCTTTCCCGGTCATCGCAGACCTAACCGTGAATGCGGAGCGCCTTTTTGTGGTGTAGTCGCTCTCAGAAATTCTTCCTGAGATGCGAGCACCCACGGGGGGCCCAAATGACTGACTGTCGGAGAGGGTACTCCGTCCATCCAGGTCTTGATCCGATCCGACATCCAGCGGGCTGGATCGGTCACTTCCATCACCTTGGTCATGACGACTTGGATGATCCATGTTCCTAAAGCTCACCTTGTGTACCCGTCAGCACTGACGGTTGCGCTCTCTTGATGGACCCTAGGGCGAAAAGTTAAAAGTCCGTCGAATAGGGAGAAGAGGGTTAGGACTAGGGGTAGCTTCTGGGCGGAAATCTTCACCGGGGAGCAGGATTGGCAATATACTTGAAGTTTGTATACTGCGACGGCTGGACCGAGAATAATCGATCGGCCAGCTAAACCAATGATAATAAAGGGGTAAATCCAGTCGCGTATGTAATAGGGAATCCAAATGACACTCCACAATCTTCCACAGTAGGCCAAAACGTTATCACACTTTCCAATAGGGATCAACCGTGTTCAAAACACGAGCGACTTGAGTTGAGTATACGTGACGCGGCGACTCCCGGTCAGGGGACTTTCGATGGGTTACTTTAACCTTCCCCGGGCAAACCAAAAGCAGCAAGAGGGGACCTTGTTAGCCCTCTGCTGTGAACCAATGAAAGCATTTTGTGTTTCTAAGAAAGCGAAACGTATACTGATTTTTATCCCTGTCCAATACTCCATTTTGTGTAACCTATCCCAAATAGCCCGGCTGAATAGTAATGTGTCTTGCCTGAAGTGGTCCAGTTAGCTTCATCCGGATGCTCTTTTTGTGTACTGTACACCAAACCCAGCCGGATCGATCGGATGCTCTTTTGTGTACTGTACACCAAACCCAGCCAAATCGACCGGATGCTCTTTTAGGTACCGTACACCAAACCCAGCCGGATCGACCGGATGCTATTTTGTGCACTGTACACCAAACCCAGGCGGATCGGCCGGATGCTCTTTGGTGGACTGTACACCAAACCCATCCGGATCGGCCGGATGCTCCTTTGTGTACCGCACATCAAATAACCGGCTCGACCCGGATAGCCATCGATATAAGCTCACTTGACCCTTGGCGTTAACTCCTCCTTAGCAGCTCCGCGTCCAACTCCGGCGCCTCATCCGTCCTCTGCAAAACTCAGCCTTATTTCAGGACCCTTCGCACATAAACCTTCCGAATAATCCGCCCTTCGGCAATCCACTGTCAGAGGTCATCCGGCTCACCTGACCCGGACGGCCCATCTACAGCCAGCCCAACTACAAACATCTCGACCACACCCATCTGAGCCGATTCCATGCCTGACACCGTCCTGCTGGTGGTGGGTACACTTGGCGACTGCCATCCGGCATCTACGCCCTTGGTCCGTATTTTCTACCAATCAGAAGGTGCCCTCAGCCGAATGTATTTCATACCCTCCCGTAGATTAATTCGCAAGTCACTTCACCACAGTATCAATGTCAGTCGAAGATAGCACCAGGTCAGGAATACGGGATGAATCCGGCGGCCCCGAGATTTCCACTCCGCTGGAAGGCGAGCCATCGTCGATCGGAGTAACTCGACAGATGTTATCTTTGTCGACTGGAAATATATCAAGAAAGGGTCAGCACAGGCGGATGAGACATCAAGCCGGCTTGAAGACCGGATTAATGGAAACCGCCAGAAATTGGGCGGAAAACGTACCAAATCGGGGCGTGGGTAAGAGAGATCGAAAAGACTTGTGTCAGGTGAGATCGTGCCCCAACCGTTGTGCGGCTACGACAAGACTCAGGGGCGGCTGTGGTGAAGTGACTTGTGAATAATTAACGGCCAGGTATGAGATACATCTGGCCGAGGGTGCATTCTGATTGGCAGAAAATGCCGGCCAGGGGCGTGGATGCTGGATGGCAGCTGCCGAGTGTACCACAAGCGGCAGGACGGCTCAAGGCACGGAATAAAGTCAGATGGGCGCGGTAAAGGGACTTGTAATCGGGCTTGCCAGAAATGGGCCGTCCGGATCAGGTGGGCCGGATGGCCGCCGATGGTAGATGACCAAGGGGCGGATTGTCTGAAAGCTGTACGTGCAAAGGATCCTGAACAAGGCTGGGGCTTTGTGAAAGACGGATAAGACGCCAGTGGTGGACGCTGGGCGCTAAGGAAGAGTTAACGCCAGCGGCCAAGTGGGTCTAGATGGATGGCTATCCAGGTCGAGCCGGATATTTGGTGCACGGTACATAAAGGAGTATCCAGGTAAAGCTGGATGGCTGCCGGACGACGATTGAACACGGTTTATCCCTACTGGAAAGTGTGATAACGTTTTGGCCTACTGTGGAAGATTGTGGAGTGTCATTTGGATTCCCTATTACATACGCGACTGGATTTACCCCTTTATTATCATTGGTTTAGCTGGCCGATCGATTATTCTCGGTCCAGCCGTCGCAGTATACAAACTTCAAGTATATTGCCAATCCTGCTCCCCGGTGAAGATTTCCGCCCAGAAGCTACCCCTAGTCCTAATCCTCGTCTCCCTATTCGACGGACTTTTACCTTTTCGCCCAAGGGTCCATCAAGAGAGCGCAACCGTCAGTGCTGACGGGTACACAAGGTGAGCTTTACGAACATGGATCATCCATGTCGTCTTGACCAAGGTGATGGAAGTGACCGATCCAGCCCGCTGGATGCCGGATCGGATCAAGACCTGGATGGACGGAGTACCCCCTCCGACAGTCAGTCATCTAAGCCCCCGGTGGGTGCTCGCATCTCAGGAAGGCATTTCTGAGAGCGACTACACCGCATAGACAAGGTGAGATGAAATTAAACATGGATTCTATCGTACATGACGACCTGGCACAAGACCGGAGGGTCGGTCCAGTCATCATAGTTATGATCCATCCGATCCTGATGCCGATCAGGATCAACGGGGTACCCCCTCCGATAGTTGGTCGTCCGGGCTAGTGGGGATCCGACTTCCCCCCAAAACTTCGGTTATAGATTTGGAAATCGGCTTCACATCTTCCGTCCATAAGAATCCGCGGGCCGATTGACAGCGGTTGAACATTTCGCGCAGGGAACTTCACGTCTTGATAACCTCCAAGATTTACAGTTGGCCTTGAAATGTTCGTCTGCATACGGCTTTCTTTCCAGCGTGATTTCCAAAAGATGCCATGCGCATCTTCGTACCCAGCCGCATCGAATTATTGAAACCACAATTTTCCATATCGACATTATTCCGTGAAACTTCCAGTATATTCATCCGTTCAGCGAGTCTTTTACCTACTCGAGCAAACTCTCTCCTTCCTTCTTTAGACCAGTCTGCTACGCTTGTCTTCTTCCAGATTAATGTTTCTTGCAGCGTCGTGACCTTTTGGGTCATAACCTGTGGAAAAACTTCATTCTCCTTACTTAAACGCAGTAGTTAGAAACTTAAGTCGTCGAGAGTGGCAATAGAGATTAATCCAAGCGAACTTGCACAGGTACTTGTTTAATTGGAGATATAGTAAAAAGTGTTCTACTTCCTAGTTTTGCAATATCTATACGGTAAGTTTTGCTACTTACCTTTTCTGATACGGTTACACACAAAAATAGGTAATGACCCAAATTTGCATTGACCAAAACAAATTCACGAAAATATCAACAGCTTAAGTACCATTAGATGTCATCATTTTGCTCTCGCTTTTACTGCTAGCGGTAGAAAGGTATTCTTGTTGAAATATCACCAAACGGTTGACTTTTGAGAAGTACAAAATGTTTTCGCCAAATTCCGATGTTTGGTGAAAGTAAATTTAGGTCAATACCTATTTTTACTATTTCTTCTATTTTGGACCATTTACAAATTTAGCGCCAAGAAGTTATAGTAAGGTCCCGTAGGAGATGAAACTATCAAACACACTTCCCATGCATATTTTAGTGAGTTAGGAAACTAATCACTTTTTAAAATATCTTATATTACCTACGTCCCTGTTTCTGTTTGCCTTGGACTACGCTGACCGAAGGACACTTGGAAGGTTGCACGCGCTCTTGACTGCATTGACACAGGGCAAGACAACTTCAACTTCAAGTTATAGCGGGTCTTTTCAACCGATTTTACGATTATCTCGCCTACGCTATTTTGTGGAGTTTTTTCGCATGGATAAACCTACAAGCGAACAGGTTATGAGCCCAAATGGAGGCGCAAAAGTTGAGGAAAAGAAGCCCAAGGAGGTCACTCAAGTAGGTTTTGGAGCAGAAGGAGCTATGCCCTTGGAGATGCTGCAAAAAATTACGGATTGATTAGACAAATTAGAATCGACAAACCCAAATATTGAAGACTACGGGTTCAACAACTCGATGAGACTCGGAACCAAGATGCGCATGGCATCTTTCGACATTACACCCGAAAAGAAGCCTCTCGCATACGAAGATAACTATCGAAACATCAATGAAGAAAGACCGGCAGCGCAAAACTACAATCCGGCGCCTGTACAAGCTTTTAATCCGCCCGAAATGAGGGCGCCACCAATGCAAAACTTCAACCCAGCGCCACCGCAGATGTTCAAGACTCCATCCATCTAAAGATTGCAAATTGTCGATCAGAATATTCGATTGAAAAGAGGTGTAGCGTGGGCTCGGCGCTGGATTCAAAGAATGGGGGACAAGATTCATCCGTCAAGTTTCGATTGATGAATCCGCATGTGGATACGTGTGGAGCAAAGAGTCAAGGTTGATCTCTTAGGACTCTACCTGGCCGGAACCGCCGAAAAATATTACACCCGGCAAGTTGATTTTTAGTGGAAGGAGCATCCAACCTTGGTGCACGTAATGGACAAGATGATGAATGCTTTCCATACAACAATTACGCCGGCTCAATCAGTAAAGTTGTTTACAAGCATAAAACATCCGAGAAGGAGCTGGAACGAGCACAACCTTTACCTGGTAGCGATTTCAGAAGCTGTGGGAGGAAGTGAAGGTTTGGTGCTCGAAAATGTAGTACATTATGCGTCCCCTGAATTGAAGATGATTCTCATGGCTAAGTATAATCATACAAGGACGGATTTTCTGAGGCAGGCTGAAGAATTATGCCAATTTATTGCTGCAGTCGAAAACGACAGCAAAAATCCAAAGTACGTGGAAAACGAGACAGTAAAAAAATTTAAATTATGTTAAAGACAAGCTGAAGAACAAAAAATGCGGAAACTGTGGAGAATTTGGACTCGCACAAGAAAAATGTCGAAACAAAGGAAGCAGTATAAAATGATTGACTTCACCCTGGCTATCTCGAGTGACGGTAAGAATATGAACAAGTGCAAGTGGATCTTAGACGCTGGTGCAAGTATGCACCTCGTAAATGACTCAAGTTTTCTGAAAGATATAAAAACGTGAATGGAGCATGTTATCAAGCAGACGGGAAGACTTTGAAGGTATCCAAAAAGGTAACGATAAAGATAAAAGTAAGAACCGGTAAAGTCACGAATAATATTTGGATTGAAGAAGTGTATTACGTGGAAAACCTCGCCAGAAATATCATTTCTTATGGTCTTTTGGAAGAAAAAGGGTGCGAAATGGTCTATAGATACGGACAGAGAATGATGATACAACGATAGACAAACAAGGCCATGTTTGATATCGAAAGGATTAGCAAAGTCCTTTCAGTTGATGTGAAGGTAGACCTACCAAAGAAAAAGGTCAAAGATACAGTGTTTCCGTACTGGAATCGAGCGAAAAGGAATACGACACAGGTTGGGATATCCAGAGAGGGACGCTTATGCATTTTCATTCGCGTCTAGGGCATTTGAACTACGAAGCTATAGAAAGAATTGAAAGGATCCAAAAAGTGGCATCAAATTGACTGACTCAAGACGCTTAAATTGTTTGACTTGCGCTCAAGGCAAGCAAACCAAAAATTCTTGATCGAAAAGAGACAGTGGAAACAATGCGCCAACGGACAGGATCGGTGGAGTTATCTGTTCCGATCTGAAAGGACCAATTACGCCCAAGGACAGATTTTTGGTATCGGTATATGCTAAACTTGTAGATTTTAAGTCCAACTACGTAAGGGTATTTTTTGCAAAAACGAAAGATGTTGCAGCAAAGAAACTTGAACATTTCATGGCATATTTCGAACGACAGTATAATTGCAAAATACATGTTTTGAGGACCGACGGAGGTGCAGAGTACAAGAATCTGGATGGTTTCTGCAAGAATACAGGTATTTCAAGGCAGATAAGCGAAGCCGGAAACCAATCAAGCAACGGAAAAGCGGAAAGAATGCACCAAACCATTATGAATATGGCTTGGTGCATGATTGTTTCATGTGGATTAAGTTTAGCTTTCTGGGGCGACGCGGTGCAATACGCCGCCTACATAATAAACAGAAGCCCAACAAATGCAAATGCAAAAAGGGTGTCCCCAATCAAGGTACTCACCGGAAAAGTACCAAATCTCGGAGACATAGTGGCCTTTGGATCACCTTGTACGGTGTATCGCAACCCTGAAAAAAATTCGCTCGCACACAGAGCTCAAGAGGGTATCATTGTTGGAAAAATCGATGAAACGAAGGGTTTCAAGGTCCTGCTGAAATTGGAACGCAAGGTTGTGGTCACACAGCACATTAAAAATATTGAAACACTTGACCAAGCTCAGAATGAACAAATTAAGAAGAATTTGCCTGAAGTTCAAGAATTAGAAGGAGTCGCAGAGCAAGATCCCGCGGGAGAAAGGCCCAAGTCTAAATGCAAACAGAAATCGAAGACATTGGAGCGCGAAAGACACGGAACAAGGGCCTACGCAAGAAAGCAAAGTCCAGTGACGAACGCAGCAGAACAAGAAGAGAAAGAAGAACTATCGACAGAAAATCAAGGCACCGTGAATTTAATTCGGCCCAAGGAATGTTTTGCAAGCAATGAAGAGTTGTAATCGTGATAAATGGAAAATGGTCATTCAAGAAGAAATTCAAGCTCTCCAGAAAAACAACGTATGGAAAGTCGTGGACATACCAAAGGACTGCAAGCCCTTGCATACGAAATGGGTTTTTAAGACCAAAATGGACGAAAACAGAAAAATTGAAAGGTATAAAGCCAGACTTGTCGCGTGTGGAAACGAACAGAGGTTCGGCGTCGATTATACGCTCACTTTCGCAGCAGTAATCGAAATGAGCACAGTTAAAATTATTCTAGCATTGGCATTTAAGTGGAAAGTCCCCGCAAAACATGGGGACATCCCAAATGCTTATGTGAAAGCAAGTGAAGAAGAACATGACATTTTTCATTTTCTACCAAAAGGCATGGAAATGAGTGAAGTTTCGCAGCACAAACGCAACTCACAAGTATTGAAGCTGAAAAAGACGCTATACGGTCTAAAACAAGCAGGACCCCTGTGGAACAAGCTACTACATGAAAAATTAATGACACTTGGTTTCAAACAATGCGTTACCGACATGTGTTTGAATGTGACAAACAACCAAGATGGGATTACGATTGTTGGTGTCTATGTAGATGACATACTAGTCACGGGAACGAATGTGACTTTGGTGGAAAAGTTCTTTGAGGACATGAAAATGTTGGAGATAAAGGATCTTGGAAAGGTATCGTAATTTCTGGGTATGCGCGTGGCCTATGACGACATCAAAGTCTATACACTTGACCAAGAAATTATGCTTACAATGTATTAAGAGATTTCGACTTAACCCGCTGAAGGTACCTATATCTTTGGAGCATGAAGATCTGAACTTACAAGATAATGAGAAACTGCAAAAATTTGGAAATGGGAAGATCAAGGCTTTTCAATCACTGGTCGGTAGTCTCCTATGGATAACGCGTTGCACAAGACCAGACATAGCATTTGCTGTTCACAAGGCAACTAGGCGGACGTATGCCCCAAGAATGATTGATTGGAACCTGGCCAAGCGTATCGCAAAGTATCTTAAAGGTACAAAAGGTCCGAAGTTGCATATGCGAGGAGCACTAATGAAGACGAAATCAAGATTGAAGGTTTTAGTGACTCCGATGTCGCAAGTGCCAAGGATGACAGAAAGTCGACCACTGGAGGAGTAATCACGTTGGATGGAATCGTCGTAAGCTGGACGTGTAAGAAACAAGGTGGCGTTTCATTGACAACGATGGAAGCAGAATTCTATGCAGCTTCAAAGATTCAAGTTGAGATGCTGGGCTACCGAGAACTCTTGCAAGAGATCGGACTAAACGTTAAAAGGCCTATGAGTTTGCAAATGGATAATCAAGCGGCAATAAAAGCGATCGAAAGCAAGGAAGGCAGTTTGAAGATCAAGCACGTAGATGTGAGATTAAAATTTATTTAGTCGAAAAGAAAGACAAAAGATATACAAGCAAGCTACATCGTGACCAAGGATATGCTATCTGATCTATCGACGAAAGCAGTACCACACCCAAGATTACAAGAATTACGGCTAGCTTTGGGTTTGAAGTAACTACAACCAGGGAAAGGAAAACTTTAATTATAATTGATTGCCCCTTGAAAAATGTAACAATTAATAGTTGCAATTAGTAAAACGATGCAATTTACGATTGCAATTGCTGCTTCATGACCAGTCAATCATTGAAATTGGACCAATGATTGCCCAATTATTTGAAAGTGGTTCTCGAAGCCGACCCAACCACGGGCTACTAAAGAAGTCAAAAATTGGAAGCTTAAGTTCTTGACGTAAGGTTCGGTACTCATAAGTCCGCCTGCGATCGTACCATACCCTCATACATGTACCGTAAGACATCTCTCAAAGAGCTCTGCAGTCAGTGGGGTCAGATCAAAGGTTAGGTAAAGGGATCATTCTTTGGTGAGGCACGTTGTCAGTTAGAACAAACAATACAAAAGATCTAAAAGTCTAACTCCTACAACGAGGTCTCGAAGTAGTCCTCGATTCTTGTATCAGTCGCCTGCTGTTCATTTTCTTCCTCATCATCCTCGTCACCTGCGTTCATCGCCTTAGCGACTGTCACGGCGTTCCACAAGTGACGATTGAACTTTTGGAAAATAAGTGCTTCTAACACAACTGGAGAAAGACGATTGCGGACATCTGTCAAGATATTCTTGGCATGACTGAAGAGTCTCTCGACCGCAGCAGAAGATGAAGGTATGAAGCGCAGATCAATGCAGTCCACATCGGATGAAGATTGGCCCATACTGGTTCCTTGCTTCAATTCTATCCACATAAGTCAACTTTTTCTTCTTCTTGGGTCGCAAATCAGCTGGTGTCGTGTTGTTGATAACCTTGAACGATTCCAAAGCAGACATTTCTTCCTCTGTCAGCTCTGACTTCCTGTTGGTCATCACTTTGACGACGCCGGACTCAAAGGTCTGGTTGTTCACAATATCTGCGTCGGCTGGTAGATACTGCGTTAATGATGAATAATCCACCAATACACCATCAAATATCTGCCTCGTCTCCGCAACGTTGGTTTCTTTAACTTGAAGACGTTCGGAAACACTTTGCAAATCTGCGAGCATTGTCACCAATCTTCTCAACTTCGCAACTTGCTCCGTACTTGGCATCAAACCTCGAACTTCACTGACTGCTGCAATTGCCACCTCAATCTTCAAGAAGCGATCCACCATTTCGTATGTTGACGACCATCGCGTCTCATTTTTCTTCACAGGGCGCAAATGTGTATGCACGCGAAGTCTCGCAGAATTTTTGATAGTGCAAAGCTTCATCATCACATTTCCCACTGCTGCTATTGCGTTTGTCATATTTTCATCTTTCTGCAGGTAGCTTTTTATTTCAAGGTTGAGTTTGTGATTCGCACAGCCGATGAACGGGATACCCATCTTGTTGGAAATAGACTTGTTAGTCGAGCAATTATCACCAATGAGAGCTACGACGGACGAACTTGTACGGTTGTCAAAACGTGTTCAAGAAGGTCGATATGGTCGTCAGCTTTGTATTGGCGCTCATCAATCAGAGGTGATATTCCCAGCAACGTTTCAGTGTAGACGCCATCTTTCAAGTAAGTGGCAAATATGGCAATAAAATGCGTCGAACCGTATGTCCATCCATCAAACATGATGCCAAAATGTGGTGGCAGCTCATCGGCTATAGCTGACTCAACCATGGGAACGATACGTAGGATGTACTTACGAGCACTTCTTGAGCTAATCGGCGACAACCCACATGCGATACCTCTTGTTAGTGGGTTATCAAGTTCAATCAATGATTGATTACGAACGATAACCCACTCAAGCCATTTGTACACATCTCTGCTTCGCTGGGAGGTGCACTCCAACAGGGGACTTCGAAGGATGGTTCCATCAAGAGACGTCGACAAACTTTTGCGAAAATCGTGAAACTTTTTCACGAAGTCTTCGCCAATACACTTTCTCAAGTGATTTTTCAGGTTCGTGTACCCCGTACCTCGCCTTTGTACTATGGATTTGCCACACGTTTCATTCTTACACATAAATTTGCCGCCTTTAGGGTCCTTGTAGTAGAATTTCACAAGGTCCTTGAGGTCCGCAACGCTCGCGCCTGCCATTCTTCTGAAATTGATTGGCGGGCAACTGTGCGATAAAAAATCAATTAAAATTTTTAATCCATAACAATTAATAATTTATAAAATTTTGCAATCAGTCATTGCAATTGGCATTTTGTGATCCAATCAATGATTGCAATTGGCTTACGTGTATCAATCAATCAGTGACCTCAGATAATTGCAATCACGGCAAAATTAAATAATTTTTTTCCTATCCCTGACTACAACCGAAATTGGCTTTCAAGAAGGAGTGTTGGAATATCACTAAAAAACATTTTACTTTTGTGAAGTACAAATTATTTTCGCCGATGTTTGGTGAAAGTAAATTTAGGTCGATACCTATTTTTATTATTTCTTCCATTTACAAATTTAGCGCCAAAAAGTTACAGTACAGTCCCGTAGAAGACGACACACTTCCCATGCATAATTTCGTAAGCTAGGAAACTAATCACCTCTTAATATATTTTATATTACCTACGTGCCTGTTTCTGTAGATCCATGGATCTCCAAACAGCTTAGGGGACTTTAGGGGGGACTGGCCATATCTTGCATAGTGTCCCTACTCAAAACATGGCAAAATGTCAGGGGTACTTTATTTTAGCCAGGAGTAAAATGGGGAGCGCATCAATATATTGTTACAAGTGTGTATAATTTTACAGTCACGCCGATATTCAGTGCTACTAGCGCTTATTGAGTTGCAGCGGTCTCCTGCCGCTCCCACTCAGTGATATTATTCTCAATGCCGTTCACGAGCTCGTTTACATCCAGCCAGGGTATGCCATTTAGTGCCATGACTGCAGGGAGCGCTATCTTTTTGAGAAAACGCACCTGACTACCCAAGAACTTCCCATATGTCCAGGAGTCGCGAAAGCAAAACCACGGACTAACGCGCAACTGCTCGCGCGCGTCGAGCTCACCCTGCTTATAGTGCTCATCGTTTAGACGTGATACCCATTTCTGATGATTTGCGAACGGCTTCATCGTCTGGCTGATGTCGCTGACGTGCATGGCAATGCGCAGCGCGCGTATCTGTAGGTTTTGCGGCAACACTGTGTCCTCCTCTTCTAGCATCTTCCACTCCTCGGTCGTCGTGTTGTTGATTTCAGCAAGCAGCTCGGGTTGATAAATAAGAGCTGTCGCTGAAATGGTTTCACGGACGACGTCAAGCACCTCATTTTGATAGACTGGTGTCATCTTGGAAAGGATGCTGAATTCAGGATCGACAACTGCCTGCAGAGCAAGATCCATGTGTTTGGACTCCATCGGCGCCTTGGTAGGATACTCTAGCGCGATGGGATGGTTAGTTCTGATCAAGAAGTCGTTGGTCAAGCCTACGTGCTCAACGTCGTGCATTACCGCCGCTAAAAGAGCACCAATCTGGTTGTGCTGGGAAATCTTGCCGCCCAAACTCGTATTCCATAAAATCATGAAAAGCGTGTGCATTACGTCTGCAGCATGGGTGGCATTATGAAACGGCATGCTGGCGTCGTAGCGCCCCTGAATATGCCTCAGAAAGCTTGGCATGATGCTAAGATCCACAAAATCCTCGTCACCGTCAATGCACTCGAAGATCAGCATGCCCACAAACACAACGACGCTTCCTGGCATAAATTCTTCAAGGGCAATAACATCCAGCCCTGGCGTACCAAAAGATGACTGGACAATTTGTATAACGTGGTCAGTGAATTGGTCCGGCACCTCGCACCGAGTGCAGATAAGCCGAATTTCAGTTTCAGAGAAGATTTCGCTTGAATGGTTGTGTCTTCTTGACGCAGAGTTAGTGGTCATTCCATTGTTGAAATTAAAGTTCATGGATGTCTCTTCATCAATGTCCTCCCAAGATAGCGTCGTCTGGTGTTCCCCACTACTATGCCTGGTTACAATGACATTTAACTTAGTGCGAATAGCTGCTGGTGTTGGTACCGACCTTCGGTAGTACGCCTGCGCACGGTCAAAGGCCATGCTGCGGCGTCGAATGCCGGCAGATACCGACTTTAAATAAGAGGTTAGCGTTTTGATTTTAGCTTCAATGGCGCCTGTGGTTGGAAGTCTGATGCTCATCATCGGCGACGTTGACTTAAGATCTTGTTTCTCAACCGCAGGGCTCGCGCGCACGTCCGCCGTCGACTTAATCACGGGGATGTGAATATCGCTCCCGAGCTTAAGCTCGAACTTGCGGCTTTCTATATCATCGTCGTCGAGTGGGGTGGGGTCTTCGTGTCTAGATTCGAACAGAAATTGGGGGCTGGAGGTTGACGAAGGAACTAACGAAGTGGATGCCACGTTATCTGGCGCGGAATATGAAGGGGTGGTGGCCAACACCGTCTTGGGGTTCCGGGAGACTAAAACTTGGTCTATACGTCGAGTCATGGGCTGTGGGTATGTGTACGTGAGCTGGAGCCCAAATCTGACCTGCACCTGTTGTCTTAACTGCGCTACAACTTTACCGCGGCTGAGCGCTTCCTTTCTCTGCCTACCTATTATTTGCCCTTTGTTTTACTTTTTCCCGCAAGACTACAAATGGCAACATCCATTTTCCTCGCGCCCTGGAAACCTCGCACGGCTCTCCGCCGCTATCTGGGCACAGCAGTAAAAGTGTCTCACGAAAGCGAGGGGGCGCTTCTCCAACAGTAAGTCAGTACTAGCACCTGTCATTTTACTAAGGTGATAATGTACATAAGTGTGTGTTTTGCGCCTGGCTACAGCGACGTTTGTCTGAAACGCGTTGTGACAATTTTTGTGGCGTCCGTTTTGACTGTAGTTGACTATGATGGAAATATGTAGCGCGTATCCAGACGGGCTTAACTTTGTACTTGAGCTGGAAATACAGTATGCTTTTTGACGCCAAATTACCATCTTGAGGTAAAATACATGAAGATTGTAAATGTAAAGGAGGCAAAATATATATTGATGAACAGTACCAGTAGAAGAAACTACATGTAATGCCCGGAGGGACAGGGTTATATGTTTCTTTTTTTTTCGCCTACCCGTCAAGCGCAAAAGACTTGCAAACTTGCGGATAGCTTATCATGCATACTGCGACTAGAACTTTGCATCCGTGCTCGTCGACGCCCGATTAAGTCGCAAATTGATGAGAGTAAGGGTTTTCGCTGAGGAGCATCCGCTGTGCCACGAGGTGGATCCATACAAACCGAGGCAGAACCGGTCCGCCATTAATGTGCCTACGTAGGGACAGGTCGAAGGTGGTGGCACAAGGCAGTACCAATGCACTCAGTGCCGTTATACCGTGCCAGAAGATTTCACCGAGGTTTAAACAAGTGTCGTATTGTCGATTCAGTTGAAAGAAATGGTGTAAGCTACACGTACTTCAAGTGTTTGAAACGTCACCATATCCTTCAATTCGATTGCGATGCTGGCATCTCAATACGAGACTGATTTATCGTCTCCGCAGTTCGATGCAGCGCGATTTCTGGCCGTCATCCATGCAGTAGGCTCCTCGCATCGGTGAAGTTTTCATTCGATTCAATTAACTTCTTTATTGTAAGCAGAGTACAAGATTCACTGAGCTGCAAGTGGCACTAACAGAGCTGCGCAAGACCACGTCCGACAAGACAGTACAACTAAAAGCTCTGGTGAGTGCATACTATGATCAGTACCTGAGCTGCCACGAAGCCGTTCGCGTGTTAGCCACGGATGTCAGCGTACAGCAGCAAGAAACCGAGAAACTGGTGGCTGATATGAAGAATCTAAACCGTGTGGTGGAAGCCTCGCTGGCTGCAATGCTGGAGCGAGGGAAGGATCAGCGGCGTATCCGCCACACACTGGCTGTGCTGGCCCGCTCACGCCTCATTCTTGGCCTGACGAGCAAAATGAAGGCAAGCTTAAGCATTCATGACTATGACACGCTGGCGGTGGACTATACAAGGCTTAAGTACCAGAGCAGCAAAATTATAAATCTTCCTTCGCCACTTAAGCGAATAGTGGCTGCCGGTCGCGACATTGCTGCTTACGCTAACATAGAGCTGCTTCGTTGTTTGGAAAATGCATTGGCGTCAGTGGGAGACCAAGTGCGTAGTGGGTATATGTTGTAGCTGTCAATGTTATCATGGATAAAGTGTGTATCTGTTTACGTTTTTAGAAGCGCGCGATTAATTTGCTGACAACTCTAGGCTTCGAGGAGAAGCCCATGTTAGTTTGCCTCGCGAAGCAGTGTGAATGTTTGGAACGTAGGCTGGAAGTCGTTGACGATCAAAACGCTAGCCAGTTTACCAGCGAGAAAATCATGGAAGAATGCGTCAGTATTGTCAGTCGCTTTCGAAACGGGTTGTGGGGCTTTCTTTGTGATATGTTTGAGGCCCCAGATGACAGCGCGTCCGCGACCAACGCCATCACGTCCGTTGAAGCTG
Organism: Sclerospora graminicola; assembly: GCA_001887855.2. Taxonomy (NCBI): domain Eukaryota; phylum Oomycota; class Peronosporomycetes; order Peronosporales; family Peronosporaceae; genus Sclerospora; species Sclerospora graminicola. The sequence continues at coordinate 5,186 of MIQA02005405.1, read as the reverse complement.
AGCACGTGCAGTTCCGAGCGTGGAATATTTTGTCGAAATGCATCGGAATTCTGAAATATCACGCAGCGCCTCCTTCGGCACTGCGGCTTAAAATACTTACAGGAGCCTTTTACCAACTCAGATGCTGTAAGAGATGCCCCAAAGCTGCAACACTGAACGCTAATATTGAGCATTTGAATGAGTCTTTCTGCTCTAAATTTCGCACAACTATTACCTGAACCGAGTGTGTCAATCAACCCGATTCGAACTTTTGGCCGAGTATTTTGAACCAGTTGTTACCGTGCATCCTTCGTTCTCAAGCGAAATTGTCCTCGGCGCATCGGCGACCACGCCCGTGGCGATCTTACCAAATCAGCCTACAAAAATACAGCGTGTTCTTGTTGAGGCTCGACAAGCTTTCGATGTAATTAAAAAAGCTTCTACAATATCTTCCGAGTCCAAGGTTTTAGTGCATCGAGCTTCAGTCTTCACAATCTTTGCTACTGACATTCTACAGCGTTGGAAAATCATTTGGGAAAATGTTGAACTTGTTTTGCTAGACGTGCTGGACATTGCAAACTGTGACATAATTTCTACAGCTTCATCAACCAACGTTGATGTTTTCTTCCGAACGCAGCTTCTTCAGACTTTGGAAAAGCACCTGCGCGAAATGCTGTCAGAGTTTCTTGACAAGTTAGTGGCTGCATTTGTTGCGGAGATATCTCCACTTGTTCCTGCTGTGGAAAGTTATGCCGCTGGTGAGGTCAAACGTAACCGATGCGGTGCACGCGCATGTATCTTGCTGGCTATTGTTGCGAACTGTGTCGAACTGCGTGAGAATTGCCTTCGCATCGTTGACGGATGGATGGCTCAATTAAAATATGGCGATATCGGCGAAGCTGCCAACATCAGCATGTATGAGCATGGACGCGCGACTGCTTCTGGCACTCGATCTCTCTTAGAGGTCGTGCAGAACGTAGAGATAAAATGTATCGAAATTTATTCGTCCACGCATGCAGAGCCACTTCAGCGTATTCTTCAAGCAGGGGCAGCAGAAGAACCACTCTTGCCTAATTTTAGCTGCAGCAGCGACAACTCGTGCTCAGACCGCTCTGGCTCTGGAGTGTTTCCGTTCGCAGCCAATTCAGAGCCTTCAACTTCTATGCTTTCCGATCCTCGCCAGTACGTGTTCAACGTGCTTCTGCAGTTAATCACGGTTCGCAGTGAGATCGAGACGGGTGTAGGGAGCTATCCGCAATGCTGGGAATATGTCCGCAGTGTAACTGACCCGTTGACGGCAGCACTGGCCGAGTTTCTTCAATCTTCCTTACAAAACCTGAAAAATTCTAATAGAAGCACATCAACATTGGAGGAATGGAAGCGCAGCCATGTAAGTACTATGCGGACGTCAACTGTAACAATTAGATCTGCAGCCCTCGCTCTACTAACAAGTTTTCCGTGTAGCTTCTAATTGAAACGCGTTTCTTCCAACTGGCTTTGAGTGATATCATGGCGGGGAGCACCAAGAATCAGTTTGGGAAAATTGAAGAGCAGCTCATCAAGGTCGTTCGAGGTGAGCATAAGATCCACGCGCGTCAGTTGAAACTGCTCAACCAAATGAAGCTTCAGACAAAGTTGTACCTGCTCGCCATACAACAGTAAGACGCACGACACAAGCAGAATTAATTAAAACCACGCCAAGCTTCGCAGTTTCATCAATACACGGCAAATGCTTATGCGTCGAGTTTTTTAGGACATTAGAGATGATGTTTAGAGAACCTGACCCTATACAGGGTGATATAAGCAATGTCAAGCACGGTGCTGTAAGGGCCTCATTTCATTACACTTTTGGACCTCGACTCTATCCGACTTTGGATTTTCGTCCACGGTGGGACTCGAACCCGCGCCGGGGGCAGAGTTGAGAAATTTCGCACAGCGTGAATTTAATCTGTTATAACCCATATATAGGTTGAAGAATATAGGATGATAAAGGTTGTTGTTGTTCAATCGCAGTCTATTTAGTAATTACCTATTAGCTACAATAAAATCTCTGAGTGCTAGATCTAAACCCACATCCGTCTCTGATAAACTATCCACCTGGGAACCAGGTAGTATTACACTGTGTTCATCACTTGACAGACCTTGGTAATTTTCTTGCAAACACTCCATACCGATTAGCATGCGTATCCCGCGCAGTCTGGTCGCTGTTCTGCTCCTTTCATAATACGCTACTGCCAACAATTGCTTCATAGTTTTTGACCAAATCCACTGTAATTGCTCATATGCGCTGCGCTGAATCCCTTTATGCACGCTTTCATTTCGCATAAACCACAACCGCGTAATTCCAAGCGAACAAATTCCTTTCCACACGCGTGCAAGCGCTTCCTTGCACTCCTCTGCTCTTTTTCCACATCTCATCTGCAAACAATGCATCAGAGCCTCCGAGATTTCCGGCGGTTTACGAGATGCGACGTTTCTCCTATATTGTTCCAGCTCAGCATTCACGACACTGCGCCCGTTCCAACATGTTAAAAGTCGGGCCCACAATTGTTTAGCCCGACCGCACCCCCACACAGTATGTGTGACCCCTTTCCCAGGTTTTTTACACTGATCATCCAGTGCACACCCTCCTTGTGTAAAATATCCATCATAATAGACATTTAATTGGAACGTAGCTGCTCGATAAATGCTCCACAATTGATAGTCAGATAGCATGTGTTCATGCTTCCACAGCTCCGATGGTGTCTGCTCCTGCATATTTCGATTCCATTCTGACTTCTCTCGCATGCGTTTCCATCGATCCCGTACTCTTGGAAGTGCACTGGATAGTGCCTGATAATAGTATCCGCGAAAGGAACGTCTGATCCAACCTTTCACCGAGCAAATGTTTACCCCTTCTTTGATCGACCAGGGATAATTGTGCATGCTTGGGTGTGCCGCAAAAACAAGTCCCTTCAACTGTAGCTGTTCACCCAAAGCGATGTCCTCGTTATTGTTGCGTTTAATCCATGCTTTGCCTTCTGGTTCGTCCCAGTAGATGCCATCATCACGCTGTCGCAACGTCCACCTTTGACCAGTTGATGAACACGTGCCTGTAACTTCTCTTGCTGTGTCAAACTTCCATGCCACTGATTTCCATTGGTCGTGAGTGTTTAGGAGTGTCGGTCGTCCCGCCTCCCCGATTTCTTCGCCAATCTCCACCCTCGGCGAGCACAAGATTATACTTAACAGCTATCGCCCTACTTTCCTTCGAGAGTGACTGGTCTTTTGCGTTCCTTGCACTGTCCACTGATACGTGGTCCTCCCGACTCTTCTGATGTGTAGGTCCTTAATGGTATTTTCCGGCAGTTTCGCAAATTTTGCCGGCGCTAGTACATCTGCTTTTTCGTCTCTAATCCATGGGTTGTTGCACCACAAAAAGGTCCCCCAGAAAGCTTTAAGCGCTTGTCGACCATACCCGTGCCAGTCAATGTCGTCCACATCAACTTGTACTTGGACTTGGTCTCCTCGTTGCAAGATTTCTTTCGAACTTACTGGCTGTGTGACACATTTCATTTGTAAAACGTCTGAATTAACTGTCACGTACCTTTCGATCGGTGGTACTTCGTCATGCGATGGCCCTAACGCCCTCGAGAGGTGGAAAAGCACCGATGACACCTTCTGCCCCTTTCCTGTATGTTTCCTCCTTCTAGTCGTCCTACATGGAGACACCCACACATTAGTATGATCCGGTTTAACCAAGTGACACCAGTTACGCCACGCTTGCGTATATCTGTCATTCGGATCGAGTAACCACATCGTTGCCTCCTTTACTGCTAACGTGTGGATAGCGACTGGGATCGAAATCAGCCCCAATCCTCCCGCATGTCTTGGTATGAACAGTAGATGTGACGACATCTTGTGTCGTCCCGGTTCGCATGTTGTCTTCTTGCTCCAGATAAACTTCTTCTGCATATGGATGAGATCCTTGTACGTCTGCTGATCCGGCTCGAAAACTTTTGCAGTAAAGAGGATAGCTGGCATTGCTACCGAGTTGAAAAGGGTGACACGTTCCATCACCGACGTTCCACACTTCGTAGCTGTTAGTAACCTCCGTTGTACTGCCCGTATACGCTCAGCCCAGTTAGCTTCCGCCATGTTATGCTTCCCCACTTGATATCCCAAGTACCTCACTGTGTCATTCTCTTTTATCAATGGAATTCCCAAACTCTCCAACCGTGACGTTGCCTGTCCCAACGGGAGAATATGACTTTTTGCAGGTTGCATTGTCAGACCGGATAATTTTCCAAACTTCTCCAGAATTGTTAATGCCTCTTCAACTTGGTCATCTTTTGTAAAGAAAATCGTTGAATCGTCCACAAATGCTGAAAAGGTATGTGCACTGTGCGAGCTGTCTCCTCTAATCGTAACTCCTTGTAGTCCTTGGTGTTGTTCTATCGCCATTCCCAGGGGCTCCACAGCCAATAAAAACAACAAGGGTGCCAACGGACACCCTTGACGAATACCCGAAATTACCGGGAACGCCGTCGATAGTTGTCCATTCACTAAAAACCTCGCCGTAGTACCGTGGTGCAATGCCTTCATAAGTGCTACGAAACGCTCCGAAAACCCAAAACTTCTCAAAGTCGCCATCAAATAGTACCTATCCACTGTATCGTAGGCTTTCGCAAAATCCACAAGCAAAATCCCACCGTGATCACTTGACTTTGTCTGATCTTGATCCGGCTGCTGCTGCTGTAAGATATGCATCATCATCACCACTGCCCTATCCATCCGTCGACCATGTACAAATCCTTGTTGTGAATCGCCGACTAATCGCCCTAGAAACGCTTGTAACCGCGACGCTAAGATCTTCGCAAATATCTTGTAACTCGTCTGTAACAGAGATATGGGACGATAATCCATTGCATTAGTTGACTCACCCTTTTTCTTGAGTGGAATAATCACGGCTTCCAAAAACGATTCTGGCGGCGGGGCCCCATTTAGTACATCGTTGTAAACGGGCAACAAATCGGGCATGAGTTCCTCTGCAAAATCCTTGAAGAAAGCGTTGTTCAGCCCGTCGGGTCCACCAGCCTTCCTTCTGTCCAGCCGTTTGATCGCTAGTTGAATGTCAGCCGTTTGATCGCTAGTTGAATGTCTTCGGCCTGTATTGGTGCTAGTAGACTCTCATTTTCCACAGAGGAGATCCGCCGGTGCGACCAATC
>MIQA02005404.1:0-22959 GCA_001887855.2 Sclerospora graminicola | reverse complement strand
CGTGTTAATCATGTGATATTTGATCTTCTAATTCCTCCGAAGAAAATGTGATTAATAACGGTGACGAATGTTCAGGCCCGTTTTCTTGCCAAACTTTATAATGCCATTATTAAAGGATTGACTCCGAAATTTGGTATTTTTTCATAAAGTCCCCCCTGATGGCAGGCTGTGTTTCAAGTTTGCTTCCATGAGGTGAAGTTGATCTTGAAGGGAAAGACGACTGATCGTTTCTGAAAGAAAATGCAAGACCTCAATCATTCGCGGATCATGTGCCCCCCCCCCCTCATGATAATCTGTTCGATCTCCATTTTGAAATGTTGATGGATACTCGGACCTTGAAGACGATGGATGAGTTCGTCGAAATTACCGTCCCAGTCATCTGGATCCCAAAGTGGTCGACTATTGCCATATGAGAAGGATCTGGTTGTGAATTCATATAAACTTGTATTCGTACTGGGCTGGGAAAAGGTATGCTCAGCCTCTGTCCTCGTATTGTTTGATAAGGGTGTGTCCTGTTGTAAATCACCTTTTTCATCATCGAACGCTTCATCTGGGTCACTAGTTTCAGCCATCTCGATATCCTCATGTCCCTCAGCCGTATGGTCCTGATGGCGTTGACCATGAAGGTACACCGAGTAATGTGCTACTTGGAAGTGAAGAATAATTGGCCATTTCTTCGTTTCACCGTGTGCTACCTGTTTTAATTCACGCATGTTCTCTATACATGCCTGGAGGGATAAGGTATATCGGGTATTATCTACTCATCAGGTAACCTTTGTTATTCCTGTTACGTATTTCTGGCGCGAAAAACTACTCCAGGGGTTGTATGTTCGGATTGGATACATAAGACGAATATACCCCGCTGGAGGAGAGTACTGACACTAGATAATATGTATCATTACTCCACCATGCCGGTGCCGGTACTGTATCCGTTACATTTGATCCACTCCAAAAGTTATTGTTTAAATTCTCGCTTAGATTCCTGAGCCGAAATCGTATCATAACCACGTCATAATCAGCGTAAAGTTTGTTTCCCGATACCAGCTGGGAAATTTACAACGAAATCAAGTAATGCACGAATTTGACAGCCTTCTTTATGGCTTCTGGCCATAGATTCTAGGGGAAATCGCTAATCGGTACCCTTAAAAAATGAGCGAAGAACAATGCCGGTTCTAATAACTAAACGAAGCAAATGAGTATTGGTAAAGGCGAATAAATTCATTTCACGCTCATTCTTTTGTCTGTGCAGTCGCGGTTAGCCGGATATGTACATAATGAAAAACAAGAAGTCTTTCAGTTACTGGAGTATTTGCGCAATCGGTAAAAAATGTGTTGTATTCTTTCGGTGCCCAAATGCGGTTCAGGACCTTACGACTTATCTTTTTTCCTAGGGGATATCCAGGGGCTATGTACGCAGCGGTTTGTGTGCAACTCTAACGTGACATTGTTGTACTAATTTCTGATTTTTAAAGGATGATTACACCTTTGCTGGTTATTGTAGCTATCTTTTACAAATCTCTGGCGCAACTACTCCGCCAAAAGTTTGGATATACGTGCAATGTGTGGATGGTGAAACCCAGTCGCTTAAAGCATGACGCCAACAGCAGCTAAATTTGTTTCTACGAATAAAAAAATATGGTGCAGGTGTTACATGTAAGGTCGATTTTGCTTTGATGTGTCGAGTATGGTGGGAAGGATGATAATCAATCGTTTCAATGCTACTTTTTATCTAGATAATTCGACACGTGGCACAACAAAGCACTTGTCGTGTATAATGCAGAATACACAAGCACATCAAGGAGGTTCGTAAAGGGTTCATTTCTATCTCAGGAGTACCGATTAGCAAGGCTAATGGCAGGGTCTGGGTACCGATTAGCAATAATTATGTGAACAGGGTACTGATTAGTAATTGATGGTTAATTTAGGGTACCGATTAGCGATTTCCCCTAGATTCTAAATTGGTGACATTGGTGCCGTAAACATAGACGTCGCAATTGCTTGATAGACTGCGCATATTTAGCAATTTCCTGTAGCTGGGGTGTCTACACGCTGTATCCCATGTATGTTTCTGCTTCCTGTAAGGATAAATTTTCCTTTGAAATCTGCTGAGGGTGGTTCTGGAGAGGGAATCGACTGAGTGGACCTTCTTCGTCAGCAATGACTTTGAACACTTCCTTAATATGCTCCGTAATTTTCCCTTCTAATGTCAATAAATCCGTCTGTATCGTCTGCTTACTCCCCTGGGTACCGTCGACTGTAGACTTAGACGAGGATTTTTTCCGTCCCGTCTTGTTAGAGGGAATTTTATGGTGGTCGCCGGGCGAATCATCCTTAGATTTAACATGGTCCCCACTGGATTGATGGAGATTCACTTGTTTTTTCGTGGGACACCTAGTCTTATGACTCCGTTCTTGGTCAACCGGGTGGTCGAATTCCTTGTGTAATACTTTCTGGGGAGCCGAGACATTATGGTTTTCCGACACAAGTGGTTAATTGGTGAAGGAATTATAGGAATAGGAGTAGTGATAGGTGTCGTGATTCCTTTTGTGACGTCTTTCTCCATCTTAGTTTTTGGATTTTACAGTAACACAATCGCTGGAGGAAACTGGATTAAGCGATTCTTCTTTTGAACCTTTCTCCCGGACACTCTCAGTGGTTGACGCCGGATATTTATTAACAGGAGTTTCATCGACAGGTTTATCTAATGGAGTCGCATCCTGATTCACCTTTGTCTGTTGTTGTTCTTCAATAGACTTTAGACGATTTGTCTCAACTTTATCACGTAAATCTTGCATGCTCCGGAATGTAGATTCCGGAAACGGAATTTCTTTCTGTAAGTCCTCTGCTTTAACCACAATACAACCTGTTTTGAGGAGTTCCTGTAAAGCAACCGTACACTTCTTCATCGGATGTCCTATTTCTCCGCAACGCAGGCACTGTCTCGGTCCTTTCATAGTAGGATATTCCACAATGATCATAACTTGCCGCCAATAAATCCGATGAATGCCTTGCAGCATTTCCGGACAGGCTGCTACATCCAATGCCAATTCCCAGTATCTGGACGCCTCAAAGTATGGACCTCCGGTGTCCATATCCTCTAGTTGGAATGGAATGTCCAACAGAGATTTGATCATGGCATAAAAGTGTACTAACTTAGTAGCCCGAGCTTTATTTTTTAGGATACATAAATAATACCCTTGTTGAGCATAACTTTCACCATTCATATCCACTTGATTATTCCATGCTGATTCCACTTGTTTGTTGCGGCGTGAGTGTAAATTATATAAAGTGTGTTCATATATATGAAAGGGTACGGTTACCCTTTCAATTTTTTCTGCAATTTTCCGAGTATAAAAATGAAGTATAAAGAGTGATTCGTAGCGTTGTAACTTTTGGTTTTCACTGGCGCGACCATAGACCATAGCTCGTTAGAACCGGTTGACCTAGTAGTCGCTGCAGTTGCTATACATTCCTGAATACTGCGTGTGCTCAAGAAAGCTCCTTAATAGGCCTTTCTCCTTTCAAGTCTAGTACCAGACAACCTTTCACTAGAGCTCGAATAGTTTCTACCAAACAGACTTGGTCTTCTAGTGACATTATCCTTTTGACAAATTTCGGAATTTGTTTCACAAATATGGTACCATCCACTAATCCTTGTACAATCGTCCTGTCAGGACCAGTCATTTAGACTGGACCTCAGGACCAGTCATTCAGACTGGACCGCAACCAGTCATTTTACCTTTGACTTAAACACCATTCATTTTTCTTATTGCATTTTTTATATGGGTTATACTAAAACTAAGTATAACATGTTTGCGCAAGTAGGATAGGCGATACCATTAGGTGTGGGTTACACCAACAAAACTAATGGTTAGGAAAGGTTAAATAAAATTCAGTCTTTAATTTTCCCACCAACGGCTCAAGTCCTCACAAGTGGTAGCACTTGTTGGTCGCTCCCTTCGTGCCTTTGCTGCTCGCTTTCGCTCCGCGCCTTCGCCGCCCGCTTTCGCTGCTCGCTTTCGCTCCGCGCCTTCGCCGCCCGCTTTCGCTGCTCGCTTTCGCTCCGCGCCTTCGCCGCTCGCTTTCGCCTCGCGCTTTCGTTGCTCGGTTTTGCTACGCGCCTTCGCTGCTCGGTTTTGCTTCGCGCCTTTGCTGCTCGGTTTCGCTTCGCGCCTTCGCTGCTTGGTTTCGCTTCGCGCCTTCGCTTCGCGCCTTCGCTTCCAGCCTCTGTTTTTTTTTGCTGCCCTTCCGCATCGCCGGTCTTTCGCGCTTCCTCGGTGCTTTCTTCGCTCTCGCTCTCTCGCTTGCGGCTTTTGTTTCGGCTGGTGGTGTTCAAGCTTGGTTCGGCGCCTGGTTCTTCTTCGTGTCGCTCGTCGTGCGGTGTTTTTGCTTGGACTTGCGTTTCCGTTTTCCTTGTCACGCGCCTGTTTGCCTGCTTGCGCCTGCGATCTTCTTGCTTGCGCGGTTCCTGTTCCTTTGCGCTGCACCACTGCCTTGCGCCGGAATTAGGACAAGTACGCCTCGTTGGACGGCTAATTGGACGAAGAAGTTTCGCGCGGCTGAGATTGCGTCTTCGTTGGAACTCTGCTCGTAGCGTGGGAATTTCCGCTCGCAGTTTTATCAAGAAAGCTCCATCCCTTTGAAATCGCTGTCTAGCGTCTTTGAGTGTGTTGCCTTAACATCCACTGTAAGCCTAAGAGTCTGCTCCGCAGATAGAGCCACTTAGTCTGTGTAAAGTGGGGTACGGCTTGAAGTTGCAAAGCAGTTAATTCATCTGGGATAAGGTTAAACCTTTGCGCATTTAGCCGTTTATAGGCAAAGTAAGCCGTGAAGTTCTATGAGCAAGAAGCGAAAAGCTGAAGACAAGATTTCATTCGGTTGCAGCAACGCTTTCGTGTTTGACGGTGGGAAAAGGCTGAAGAAACGGCTAATAATCTCATCGCGTCGTTAAAGAAGACCCGGCGCATCGCTAAGATCCTGTCGAAGGAAATTACAAAGGAGAAGGCCATTCTTCCGAAACAAGGGACAACCTTATCGGAACCTCTACACCAAGTCGACGTTCTTCTGCAAGAAGTTGAACGCACACTTCTTAGGGATTTTCGCTATAATTTACGTGACCTACATAAAGTAAAGTACCTAAATTTACGTTCCTTCTCGATCATGGCTCAACCGTCCAATGCCGAGCTTATGCAGCAAATGATGCAGATGCTGCAGAGACAGCAGGAGCTTATCAATACATTGGCTGCATCTCAGCGAGAAGGGGTTCTTAAAGTAGACGGACTTCGAATGCCGACTTACAGTGGACGAAGTGAGGAATCGGCGCGACTTTTTTACATGCAAATACACCAATACTTCAACGCCCGCGGAACGAATTGGAAAAGTGAGAGCATGGCCCCGCAAATCCTTGCTGTCCTGGGGAGCTTATTGCGGGGACCAGCGGCGCAATGGTTCTTGCTTCATCAAGAAGAAATCCACTCGGTGGACGAATTTTTCATCGCAATAGAGAACGAGTTTGTTCCTGCGGATCTACAACATAGTCTGAGAGATGATCTTCACCGGCTTAAGCAAACAAATTGCGCCGGTCTAGTGGACTATATCGCGAAATTTAGGCAAATTATTTCGCAAGTCACAGAAATGACCGAGTTCGATCAAATCATTTATTTTCAGCGGGGTCTACGGCAGAGAACTCAGGAAGAAGTCCGGTATCGACGTAGTACAACTTTGTCGGAAGCCATTACTGTTGCGCTTGATTTTGAACGCGCACATTCGGGTGGTTATAATAATCACGCCCCCGCACATCCTCGTCCCGGTCCACAGTATGGGGTCAGAGAATCTTCCCAGGATCCTGAGCCAATGGAAATCGACCATGCTCGGCCCTTTCAACGGCCATCCCCATCTCCGCATCAACATCGCCGCTCCAACCGACCTAAGTGCGCGTACTGCAAGAAACTCGGACATACAATCCAGCAGTGTTATAGGCGACGAAGCAGGCAGGCTGCTAACGACAACGATAACACTCCTGCTCTTCCAAAAGTAACTTTTTCGAGAATGAGTCTGACCATGAATCCGTGGAAGAAGAAACAGTCGCTGGCACATCACATGAAGTTATCACTACACTAAGTGAAGCGGATTTTGCACCCTTTACGGGTAAAGACTTAATCGTCAAGAGCGGTTCTCTTGACCATCGTGCTGTCAATATTATGCTCGATTCTGGAGCCACATGTAACGTGGTCAAGCCAGGTTTGTTGCAACGTATCCTTTCCGAAGTGACAATTCAAGTTACTCGTTTTGACGGCACGAACACCATCAAGAAAAAAGTGAATAAAGGCGTTGCCAATATATCCTTTGATGGGTATCATTTTTCGGACGTTCCTGTCATTGAGTGGCCAATGAACAATTCCCATGATGTAATTCTGGGCAAGCCTTGGTTTACTACACATGAGCCGATTATCAATTGGCGTACGCATCTCGTTTCATTCGATAGTGGTGAGCTTCCAAACGGCGACGTGATTGCTCCGGTCCTTATTTCCTCTGCCGAGTTTTCGAAAAAGTTAAAGACCGCCCATTACGAAGAAATTTTTCGAATTAAAATTTGTCAGGTCTCCGAATCGGAAGTTCCTTGCGAGCAAAAATTAAAGACGTTGCTCGATTCATTTACAGATGTCTTTCCGGACAAACTACCGAATTCGCTTCCTCCGCATCGTTCTGTGGAGTTTGAGATAAACATGCAACCGGGCGCTCGACCGAGTAATCGTCCGCCGTTTCGCCTCTCGCAAGTTGAACAAACAGCCTTACAGAAGTTCGTCGAGGAGAATCTTTCCCGGGGGTGGATTGAATTATCGGACTCACCCTGGATGTCGAACATATTTGGCATTCCCAAAAAGGACCCAACCACGGGAACTAGTTTGTCGCGCTCAGAATGGATCCGTTCCGGGAACTCCAATGTGCTGTTACGTTGGGTTATCGACTTCCGTTATATCAACTCCCAGTCAGTGGTACCCAAAATTCCATTACCGCGAATCGATGAGTTATTCGATAAGATGCAGGGTATGAGCTTTTTCACAGTCATCGACTTGGCCCAAGGTTATCATCAAATCATCATCATCGTATTCACCCGGATAGCAAGAAGTACACCGCGTTTCGTACGTCTAACGAGACCTATCAATGGTGCGTTGCTCCAATGGGCCTCGCGGGAATGCCTGAAATTCGGTCTCGCTTAATGCGTGTTCTTTTCGGGAAATTCCCATTCGTGGTGGTCTATTTGGATGACATATGCGTGTTTTCTGTCACTTATGAGGAGCATTTGGAGCATTTAGCTCTCGTTTCTGCCGCCTTACGCACCGAAAAACTCTACGCACACATCGGGAAGTGCAAGTTTGCACGCAAGGAGGTCACCTTTTTGGGGCATACGGTTTCCGGCAAAGGGTTGGCTGTGGATACTACCAAGACAGAGGCAATCACGAAGTGGCCAACACCGCTCTCAGTCAAGGAGTTACAAAGTTTTCTAGGCCTTGCGAGCTATTATCGCCGCTTTATCCATCAGTTTGCCGACATAGTCCTCCCGTTAAGCCATCTGGTCAAGAAGGATACGCCATGGGTCTGGACCGCCTCGCAAGAAGCTTCCTTCTTACGGCTGAAGGCTGCCCTCCAATCGGCACCTGTGCTGACCTTGCCCAACTTTTCTCGCCCGTTTGTTCTTACGACAGATGCGTCCGGGTCGTGTGTTGGGGGGGTGTTATCTCAATTTTTGGGTGGTCACGATCATCCCATAGCTTTTTATTCCAAAAAGCTGGGCGTGCATGAGCTTAACTGGCCTGCTCACGAAAAGGAGCTCTTTGCCATCAAAGCTGGGTTAGACAAATGGCGTCATTATCTTTACGGTCATCAATTTGAGATTTTTACCGACAGTAGCGCCTGTTCTTGGCTGCTTCACCACCCTAAAGTATCTCCCAAGCTAGCTCGGTACTTAACCACGTTTTCTCAGTATACGTTTACGATACACCACATTAACGGGGCATTAAACGTCGTAGCTGATGCGCTCTCGCGTCGGCCTGATGATACATTGGCAACGACAATACGCTTTCACGAGTGTGATTCCAATTGTCAACAACGGGGTTCGCGTTTACGTTGTTCTCCCTCGGCGCCACCTCTGCCCCGGGAGGGGTGTGAGGGGATGAAAGTTGCGGCCTTATTGGCAACGTCACATGTCGAGCTGTCACCAGACGTTTGTAAGATGTTTCAACAAGGTTATCAAAGAGATGCGGAATTCAAAGAGGCATGGTATCATCCGGAAACTAGTTCACTGTTCGTGAAAAACGAGGAGCTACTGTTTTTGCGTTCAGCAAATAAGCTCACGCGCCTTTGCGTTCCAAACAACAATCCCTTGAGAACTCAAGTCATATCGGAGTATCATGACTCATTCATAGCTGCTCATCCTGGCACTCGCAGAACATTCTTGCGTGTTGCGCAATGGTACTATTGGAAATCCTTGCACAAAGACATCAAAGAATATGTCAAAACGTGTGAAACCTGTGCACGTTGGAAGCATGACAACCAAAGAAAAAACGGATTACTCATGCCAATTCCTATTCCCGATGCATGTTGGCAAGTAGTGTCCATGGACTTTATCACGGGGCTTCCTATTTCAAATGGATTCGATGCCATTTTAACGGTTGTCGACAAGTTTTCAAAACGCACAAAGTATGCAGCGGTGCACGTCAAGGATGATGCTCAAAAAACAGCGAAAGTGTTTTTTGACAGTGTGGTGCGTCACCATGGTCTTCCAGAAGCCATCATCAGCGACAGAGATAGCAAGTTTACCTCGACGTTTTGGAAATCTCTAATGACAACCATGGGTGTTCGGTTAAGTATGACCACCGCCCATCGGGCCCAAGCCGATGGACAAACGGAACGACAGAATTTAGTCGTCGAAGATGCGCTTAGATGCATGGTATCATACCATGGCACCGATTGGACAGAGCATCTGGGAAGTATCGAGTACGCCCATGCTACACTCGTTAGCGCATCAACAGGATACTCTCCCTTCGAAATTGATACGGGAAGGAAAGAACGGACACCATGGGAAAAATCGCTGGAGTCAAAAAATCCCCAAAAAGAGAATGATGTACAAGCTAAAGAATTTGTGGAAGCTCGAGCAAAGATAATCGAGCAAGCTCGTAAGAATCTGCTTAAAGCCCAAGCTACGCAAAAGCACTACTATGATCAAAAACGCCGCCTTAATCAAGTCGAAGTTTGGAGATCTAGTAATGTTGGATACGCGTATAGTATCGTTGAAACACGCCGCCAAAGACATGGAAACAAAACGGGCAAAGTTTGCGGCAAGAAAGATTGGGCCATTCGAGATAATAAAGATGATAAATCCAAACGTGGCAAGACTCAAGTTACCACAAAGTATGAAGAAGATCAATCCAACATTTAACGTTGATGTGCTGTCAAAATATGAGCCAACGCCTGAGAGGTTTCGTAGTCGACCTATACCGAAAGCGTCCAAATTCGTGGATAACGACTCCGCGGATAACCTTCAAGTTATCGAGCGCCTATTGAAGAGAAGTCAGTTTAATCGCCAACCACACTGGCTCGTCCAATGGCATGGAGAAACAGAAGAAGAAGCAAGTTGGGAGAAAGTTGGGAGAAAGAGAAGAACATTCGCCATGTCTCCCACTGGAAGGATCTCGTCGCCGATTTCAAGCAGCGTCAACGAGAGATCAAATCGGGGAGGATGTCAGGACCAGTCATTTAGACTGGACCTCAGGACCAGTCATTCAGACTGGACCGCAACCAGTCATTTTACCTTTGACTTAAACACCATTCATTTTTCTTATTTCATTTTTTATATGGGTTATACTAAAACTAAGTATAACATGTTTGCGCAAGTAGGATAGGCGATACCATTAGGTGTGGGTTACACCAACAAAACTAATGGTTAGGAAAGGTTAAATAAAATTCAGTCTTTAATTTTCCCACCAACGGCTCAAGTCCTCACACGTCCACTCTTGGTCCGAGCGTTTCCGCATTTGGGTAGGTACAAATTTACCATATTCCTGCTCGCATACTTTCCGTAGTTCCATCATTACCTCGCTATCATAAATTCCTTTTCTAAAAAGAAAAGGTTTTGAAACTATAGTTGAGGCCTCGGAGGGCTTCCCCGAACTAGTAACCTTTGCCGCCCATCCAGTCGGTGTTGGAGGTTGTTGTCCTGCATTCTGGACTGCGTGTTGTCCTAACATCTTCCACAAAATACTTTTGAAGGTTTGGCTAGATCGTTGGACACTGAGGGCTGCTCCTACAACACGTTGTTTCCATTCCTTCCACCCTGCTTTCTTATTTACCACTAAATGTTCAAAAATAAAGAAATCGAGCAGTCTTTCACATTCGCTTTTTTTTAGTTTTGGCAGGCGTTGAACACTTGGCGATAGTCGTGAAACCAGCCCTTTAACCTTGATATAGATCCTTATAACAATTCCTGCATGGTATTCAGCCAGGCCTGCACTCTTGGTTTTGGTTGCGTTGCTTTCTCCAAAGCTGTATGCACCAAATCCTCTGCCATATTGGTACTTGTACCTGGTTTATCTTCGGGATTTGTTTTGTTATTTATCAAATTAGAAACAGTCTGACTTGCTCCGGATTTTTTACCGGTATTACCGGCTCTGAGTCAGGGGAGTGTACTGATATTGGCTCGGTGTCTGGGACGCCCCAGTCTTGTGTCTCCGGAACGAGCTCCTCTTTGTTCTCACACTCGGGGAGTATCAACTCATCACCTGCATAGGTGTGTCGGCCTTCCCGTCGTCTAATGGCGGGCCGGACCCGGGATCCGGTGCACCCATGAGCACTAGCTTGTTTTCACTGATTGCTAAGTAGTTCGGATCCACTCAACCTGATGTCGTTGAGGGGATAGGGAGCAGAATTCGAACTTGCACTCATATATTTACTTATAAAGGGGGTATTCGACGCAAGAATTTTTTACATGTAAGTTACATGTATGTTACATGTAATATAACACCTGTAATGTTAGATATTTATCTTACGTGTAACGTTACAAGTTTAGGGGTGGCTGGGTTGGGTTTAAACTATTTTGGGTTTTATTGGGTTTAAAATAAAACTCAATTTCGCCATGAGCGGGAGAATTGGGTTTTATTCCAGGACGGATGGGTCATCTCAGTCTCAGTCATAACGAGTCATCAAACTCAGCTTCATTTTTCACTCCAAGTTACGCAACTCATTGACTACTGAGCGTGTCAAGAAGCTGGTCTTCATCAGGACCAATCACAAAGTACTTTCTGATGCTAGTCCTGCTAACGATGACATAGAGTCCCTGTCAGACTCTTCGGAAGGTTGTAACGATAACGACAGCTCTGATGGTGATGACAGCGCATAAAAATGTATCACTAAATATTATTTATTTAACGTAATTCATAAGATTATGGCACCAAAATGGGTATTTAAGCATTTTAGTCGCCATTTCGGCACTTTTAAGCCAATCGCATCGAGGCAGGTACATAAATAAAGCTGTTTTAATGGTGCGTCAGCTGGTATGTTCCTAAACCTAAGCCCCTAATATTTGTCTTTTCCAGTGGCGCACAAATGGAAAATTTTAATTTTTCAAATGCAGATGATTATGGCAGGATCTCTATTGAGGAGAACGGTTACTATTGTGGTGTATTTTTGTCAGACGGACCGAAATAACATACAGACAATCCTCTCAAATTGTTAGGTCCAAAACCAATCATTAAACTAATTGTGAAGGTATATAAATGTATGCAGACATCAATTTTTGCAGTTTATGGTACCACTTTATACAGCCGCACTATGTAAACAACGGAGAGGGCATTTTCACGGGGATGGGGGAGTCGTATTTGGAGCTACTGCAGCAACAATATGGAGTTAGGAAGGCACGATGTAGCTTTGGTAGACATGCTGCTGGACTGCATGAGCCGCTGGGACGTGACGTGACGATTCCGTTTTGGTTTAAACTGTTGGTGGAGCTCTAGCAACGTGAGCCTTCGCTTCGGAAAGACTTTAAACAACGATAAGAAAGGCTGGCAGGGCTCTGTATGCAAAAGTTGCACTTCCGGGAAGGGTTTACAGCTCTACCTGCCGATAAGTAACAGGACTTAAAAACATTTCCACAGGAACTTGGTGATATACTTGCGTGATTGCTGTCAGCTGCTTGGTGTCGAGACAGTGCTTCAGCACTGAGTAAATGAATTAAACCAGATCTTTCAGACGCCGCCGGAAGCGAGACCTTGAGAGGCGGTGGAGGTACGGCTGTATTGCCTCCGGTCTAATTCGCGCGAGGTGGAAAAAAAGTAAGACTACGGTAGCGTCATTGGACGCGCCGATTACGCTAATCTTCATGATCTTGAGCAGTTTGATGAGTATCCTGCAATATGCTACACGTCCTGTTTGATAATATCGCGGTATGCAGAGTGGCTGCGCATGCATCCGACGTAACTGTCAACTCAGGTGAGATTTCTTCATACTTGCATTACCAAAGAGTGCGGAAGACCTGGTATGCAGACTTTCTTCGGGCATCTATCGTCAATGAAAAGGTTTCTTTGGCGTTAAATGGGAGCATGGACGTGGTGTGCCATGGAGCTCTGGCAGCACGGAAAGACGAATGTAGCGCGAAAGATTTGTATAAACGTGATCGCGTGGCTTATCAGTTGATGCGCTCAGAGTCCTCTTCAAGGAAAACGAGTTGTGCGTGGTCACATATCGGCTTGGTACTTGTTTTGACAGATACCGTCTATGTTTACATGAAGACAAACTTGAGCCAAATGGATCGATCCACGAGAGTGTTGCTCTATTGTCTGCAGCGAGTAGTCTGACGTACAGCTTAAAATATGCTTATGTGATCACAACAAAAAGTTGTCGGGGATTCTTGCTAACCCTAAGCCTGATGAGACTAAGGCGGGACCAGCATGACCACACGCGATTCGTGCCAAAAACGCCTCTTGATTGTGGAGTTTGATCGGCCACTTTTTCGCGACGATCCTGTTGTCGTATATGTAAGTGTGGTGTGTAACAGGCTAGCTGTTACACGGCTTACATTGTAAGAATTGCAGTGAGGAAGCGTGCAATTGAGTAGGACCAAATGTAAATTTGGTCCTCCTTAGTTTATCTAAGATAAACTTTAGAATAGACTAATAATTTAATTTTAATTAATCACTTAAGTCTATATATATTAAATATATACAAACCTAAGGCCACGTGTCTGCTAGAAGGTAAGTTTAAGAGTGAATATATTATGAGTGGTTTAGAGTTAATAACTATAATTAAATCTAATCTAATCATACAAACATGTAGTATAAAGCTGGTCTGAATGATATCTTTATCATTAGATTACTTGTTAGACTCGATAATTATATCAGAATCTGTTCTCAAGGTGGATTATAACAACTTATAATCCAATATTTACATTTCAGACATTAAGTCTGAAATTGAACTGTGATATTTCAACTTAAATATCACTTATGTAATGGCACCCCATTACATGGTGTAGTCGCTCTCAGAAATTCCTTCTGAGATGCAAACACCCACGTGGGGCCCAGATGACTGACTTTCGGAGGGGGTACTCCGTCCATGTAGGTATTGATCCGAGCCAGCATCTAGCCGGCTGGATCGGTCACTCCCATCATCTTGGTCGTGACAACTTGGATGATCCATGTTCGTAAAGCTCACCTTGTGTACTCGTCAGCACTGGCGGTTGCGCTCTCTTGATGGACCCTCGGGTGGAAAGTTAAAAGTCCGTCGAATAGGGAAACGAGGGTTAGGACTAGGGTTGCTCCTGGGCGGAAATCTTCACCGGGGAGCAGGATTGGCATTATACTTGAAGTTTGTATACCGCGACAGCTGGAACCGAGAATAATCGATCGGCCAGCTAAACCAAAGATAACAAAGGGGTAAATCCAGTCGTGTGTGTAATAGGGAATCCAAATAATACTCCACAATCTTCCACAGTAGGTCAAAACGTTACCACGCTTTCCAATAGAGATACCCGTGTTCAAAACACGGGCGACTTGAGTTGAGTATATGTAACGCGACGACTCCCGGTCAGGGGACTTCCGGTAGGTTCCTTTTAACCTTTTCCGAGCAAACCAATAGCAGCAAGAGGGGACCTTGTTAGCCCTCTGCTTGTGAACCAATGAAAACGACTTGCATCTTAGAAAGCGAAACGTATACTGATTTTTATCCCTATATCCAATACAACATTTTGTGTAACCTACCCCAAATAGCCAGCCTGGATAGTTATGTGTCCTACCTGAAATAGCCCAGTCAGCTCCACCTGGATGCCTTTGTGTACCGAACACCAACCATCCAGCTCAACCTGGATGTCTTTGTGTACCGTACACCAACCATCCACCAACCATCCAGCTCAACCTGGATACTCCTTTGTGTACCGTGCACCAAATATCAAGCTCGACCTGGATAGCCATCCACCTCGACCTGGACACACCTGGCGGCTGATTTCGATTCTTCTTTGGCGGCCAAGCACCCACCTTCTGCGTCCCATTCGTCTTCTACAGGGGCATAGTCTTCCTCAGGGCCCTTAATACGCACATCCTTTAGCCGATCCGCCCCATGGCCACTTATATCCACCATCCAGCTCCACCTGATCCGGCCGGCCACTTCTGGCTAACCCGGTTTTGAGTCCCTTGATCACGCCCATCTGGCTCGATTCCATGCCTTGCCGCTTGTGAATATACCCGGCAACTGCCATCCTGCATCCATGCTCTTGGCCGGCATTTTCTGCCAATCAGAATGCATCCTCGGCCAAATATCTCACACCTGGCCGTTAATTAATTCCCAAGTCGATTCACCACATAAGGCCCGGATATGGTCGACGTGCTTCATAAAGAAAAAGTTGAGCTTTCCAGGTCTAGGACCTAAAACAGTCGAACAACGCTCTGTTGTCATCTGCACACGTTGTCTAACTCACGCTCGGAATTTGAGTTCATTGAAAATTGCCGACAGGAGGTTGATGAGCGCATGCGATTGAACAGACGGCGAGGTACTTATCGTGGATCTGAGTGAATCATTCACAGTCGTAACAATAGCCGAGATGGCCTTCTCAACCTAAGATGTGAATCTGTGGTGGATACTCAACGAAAGGCATCAGGACAAACCTGGATTTTGTAATCTTGGCAAATCGTTATCAGTTATCATGTGTATGTTGTCCACGTACAATTTGTTTCGAAGGGGTATGAAGTTTTCACAATCTAACAATTTGAGAGGATTGTCTGTACGGGAACATCAAGATAAATAATATTTTAGTTATTATGAGAGAAATATAAGTGGATCTGTTTTTTTCACGCGAGAGTCGTGTGATTTACTCGCCGGGCGCCATAAACTGATGTTGTGAAGAGCCTGCCAGTGATTGGAGTGTATTTTGGATATCGTGTCTCTGATTGGTTATCGAGAATTTTTCCACCATAAACTGATGACCCGCCATAATCTGAGGAATTACGTAAGCTCATCATTGTCTAAATTAATACAGGCAGATTGAGCTCTATGTCATAATGTGAATTCAAAAATGGCCTGGGTGGCTGTGTAATGCTGCGCAATTTGGTTTTTTATTGGTTTTTATTTAAACCCAACTTCTGAGTTTACAAATTTTGGGTTCAATTCAGACCTGTACAAGTTATTAGCTTTTCAAACGCTTTACCAATAAAAATGACCAATATTTTTGGGGGATATTCCAAAAGGTGACTCAAATCCAAAAACTTCGTCAAAAGGTGACTCAAATGGTTTTACATTCTGTTTAAACATTTTTACACGGGGAAAAATACGACTAATTTACGGCTAACTTTACTGAGCTTTGATGAATAACAAGGGGTCGTGTTACTCTTGAAGTGATGGTGTGTATCCCAGGAGCGACCTTAAAAATAGGCAAGCACCTTTTGTTGATTACACTCACAAAAACGGGAAATTTCAAAGTTACTTTTTTTGATAATGGCTTCATCAACTAATTAGATGATCAGTTTCTACTTCAAATTTGTATAGCACCCATTTTTTTCATCGCTTGCTTTTAGGTAAACATGAAAAGTATGGAGTTTATTATTACATCCCGAAATTTCGGACAATGGATAAATGAATTACTAATTCCAAAAGTAAAACTTATTGAAATAACGACGTCCCAGACATCACACAAAATGTGATGGCTATTATACGGTTTTCCTAGAGCACGGTGCACCTTTATCATAGCAAGTCCCTACCCATATTTGCAGTACGTGAGAGTATTTACGATGCTTGATCAATTGAAAATGTAGCCCCATTGGGACAGCTTGTTACTAGTAGTCATAAAAGCACAGTTAGTCGTATTTTACCGTAAATTCCCGTTTAAACAACATGAAAACCATATAATACAGTGTATTCTACAGACGTATTATACAGCATTTAAAATACAATTACATTGTATTTTATACGTATTAACGTATATTTTTTTCTTTTCGTGCTAGATAGACAGGAATCGGTTGTGGGTTATAAAGGCGCCCATATGATAAACACATAATGTTTAATATCACTTACTACTTTAAAACAACACTTAAATACGAACAACATTAAATATTAGGAAGATGACGCAAAATACAAAGTAATGATTTGTACTGATCACTTATTTTCACAATTTTACTACAACTGAACGACGACCGGTGTATTACCGTTAAAGTCGTATGAAGTAAGAATATTTTTACTGGGGTTGTGTGGTAATCATGATCTCCGTCCTATAAATTGTTATAAAGTAAAGCATATCTTTCCTGTGATGTGAAAGTGAAATGTTTGTCCATTTGATCCGTGTGTCCTACTTAACCCGACTTTTACGGTAATTTTGTATTAATACTGTATTATACATTGTGTCGAACCTCAAATTGCTTAGTGCGGATCTATAGTTTCTACTTTTCGGTTTAAATAAAAATTAGAGCGATTTTGCGACAAAAAATGAATCGCGTAACCGCTGGATTCTTATACCTTACTATATCAAGGTATAACAAGCGACATAGCTACCAAGTTAAGACGTAGTCGTGAAAGTCGGACACAGGGACTTAGTTAATAAAATGTGTATTAAGAAGTGATTAAGTTGCTACCTTATCAACTGCATGTGAAGTGACGAGACGCACTAGATAACGTACGAGTACTTTTGAAACCTACACTATAATAAAGTCGGTTATGGTCAGAATTCATTTCACCCCGAATATAGGGATGTACCGTAAATCTTCCAAAAGAGCGCTTTAGAAGTAGTACCGTACTTATTATCATTATGTAACTAACATGATAACAACAATTTAGCGCTACCGTAATACTTCACATTTTAACACTCCTTCTTAAAACCCTTTTTCGACTGATCTTCAACTGATCCCGATCCGGTCCTCGACTGATCATGGTCAAACTCTATGCCGATCTTCAACCATCCCGATCTCTCGATAAACAGCCTGGAACCAACTCGAGATCTGCCTCTCAGACACCGTTCGCCCCACATCCAAACCGGCTTAACCGAAAACTCCGTCTCTCTTCACACCTGGATGCCGGTATGGGGCCGATCGGTTCAGATCATGATCAGCACAGCGATCGGCATAGTGATCGGCTCGGTGATCAGGGCGATCAGCCCCAGATCACCTCGAAACACCTCAGGGTTACCACCACATCGACATTACCAGTTTGCTTGACCATATTCTTGACCTTCATTACATGTTGGGATGCAAAGATGGCACCGACTCAGCATTTCTCGTGAAGTTGGGCCTGATCAGACCTTCTTGCGTTAATTCTGGATGGATCCATCAACTCTCACCGCTTGCCTCAGCTTAGTAATGCTCGTACGGCTCGCCGCTCCATATGACCAGTTCTATCCTGTACCTGATCTTCGTATTCTTAGGCGGAATCAAGCGACTCGGCCGATCGGGCCGGGATTTCCATATCACATCCAACTTCACCATCTGTACCGTTCATGACTCATTCCGATAACTGGATTCTGCCGTCCCTGATATATCACTTCGCGATTGATGACGTATCTCCAGTTTGTCTCGGCTGGTCTAGTCGTGCACGTTCACGTGAACTCATCTTAACATCCAATATCCCGATCAGACCGTGACATTCGTCATTCCACTAGCATCCGGGACCAGGCGCGATAACGGCATTTGGCTTATCCCTTCACACGACAACAGTCCGTTGTCGAACGCATTTCATCGTATACGAAATCTGCCTGTCCCACCCATCAACTGTCTTATCTTGATGGGTGTTCCCATCGTCACCAATCAACGAGCATGCGTGATCGACCTTATTTTTTCCACTTTTTGTTAGATCGCTTCACCACACCGGCAAAACTGTCATCTGCTTCTCGATACCTTCAATGTACTGATCACCACCTTCATGTATACACACTTGTTCGTCTACCGGATCTACTTCCTCCGGTTCGGCATTATCTTGGGCCGCCCCTTGTGAGTCATCCGACTGGCGATCTACTTTGGGTTCCCCTTCATCCTTGACGTCTTCGGCAGATTCATCCTCCTTTTTTTTCTCAGAATCGTTCCTGAACTTATCACCATCATTTTCGCTCTCTGGACTTGCTGTTTTCGGTGAGCCGGGTCTGATAATACTCAAAACTTGTGGACCTATTTTGACACGGCTTTCCCCTGTCGCTTCGACCGGCGGTCTCCTGATCAGCAGCTTAGTCGGAATAGCATATTCCGGCTTCTCAACCATGGGTGAGGTATCTTCGTCTGCTAAGTCTTCGTCACTGATCAGGTCTGTGGTGGCTTGATAAGCCAGATTTTGCAATTCAATATATCTTTGTGATCCCACTGAGACATACCCAATCTGTCGAGGTACTTTCCCTTCGGGTAACCACATCCCTAGGATCATGTCTTCGTGGACGATTAGCGGCTGATCGGATATATTCGTAATCCTGATGTAACTTGATCTGCCGATACCCTTAACGAACGTTGGTACCCATCGTTCACCACGGGTTAGCCACAATTTCTGTTGCCGATCGCTCGGCCGAATCATCACATCGACTGATCGGGCTACCTCGATGTTTTCGTACTGACCCATTTTAAGCATCCGCACATGAGTACCATATAAAGGGCGTCGGCCGGATAACTGAATCTGCACCTCATCCGGCAGAGTCAGGGTTCCATGAGACAGGTCGAGTCGTATACCGGCTGGTACCATGAAATCCATTCCCAATATCGCGTCTTGACCGGCTAACCGGCCAACCCAAGCATTAAAATAGTAGACCAGGGATCCTGCCAGGGTGATCTTCACACGTGATCGTCCTTCCGTCATATATGAACTTTCGCCAATCCCAACACATTCTTGCCTCTGGGTACTGTCTATACGACATCCCACCTTACGAGCAAAGGCGGAGTCGATGATCGAGACTTCCGCCCCAGAGTCAAATAAAATAGTGGCTTTTTCATTGTTGACCTTTCCATTAGCTTTAGCCTGTTTAAACCACTTGTCGGGAGAGTGATACTTCCAGTATCCACGGGATTCACCGGGCAGTAGATCCAACTCCATGATCACGTCCGATCGGGAATATTCATCCACTCTGAGACTGTAGATCGGACATCGATCGATGCAATTTGAATTAGAACATGTATTGTCGGTTATCTCCTTTTCCTCAAACTTATTTCCGCTACCGACATATGCATAGATGCAGAACGTAGATCGCTCGGCTCGAACCAGATTCCAACCTGGCGAGCGATCTAGCTTAACATTTTCTCGACATCTGGTGGGAGCATGCCAGCATGTTTAGTCGGCACATACCACTTGCGCATCAGATTGAAAAATTCTTCAATAGGGCAGGCACCGGCGTCGTGAACTTCCCACAAGTTTTGCATACGAAAAAACAATGATCCGAAGGGTGACCTTTACGATCACATTTTCCACACGTAATTCTTTTCCAGCAATCACGATCTCCATGTCTGGTCGACCCACAATGCACACATTTCTTACGAGATCGGTCCTGATCAGGTTGAACCCAACCAGGTTTTTGTCCATCCATGCCGTTAATCGATGATCTCGGGCGATATACTGGCTCCGTCGTAAAGATATGACGATACTGCTCCTCGTCCGAGCCTAAACTTGATTGACCACTTTCCTCTTCCGAACTGGAACTGTCTGATTCTTTCGTGATCATCCGAATTGCTCTGGCTGGTCGCGCCGCTGGTATCTTGCCCTCGTCCGGATGTGGTTTCGACCGGTACCGGTTCGATCCTACCTCGACCTTGGGTTGTCGACTTTTGGCTCGCTGCAGCGTCCTCAGGGTTAGTTCCAATTGCTCCGAATCCTTTATACGGAGCAGGGTTAGCTGATCAGCCAAATCACGATTATCCAGAGTGCCAATAAAGTGTTCGACATGCTCGCGAGCTATATCCGGGTGTCGTGGGTCCTTGATCGGCATTTTCGCGCGTAGACCAGCAACATTCAGCCGATGTAAGTATTCAATCGGTGTTTCATCGGATCTTTACTTCATATGGTAATACTGTCTCGCGACAGACACCCCTGAGTTGCAATATTGCTCTTCAAGCTCTTCACACAATTGGGGCCACTTCAAACGTACTTCTCGGCTCAGCTGTTGGAGCCAGTTCTTGGCCGGACCCTTCATCAAATCAGCGAAAATCAGACATATTTCACCTTCCGGTGTCTTTTTGTCTCTCAAAAAGGCTAATTTAGTCCGACTCAACCAAGCTCTCGCCTGATCATCGTCCATATCCTTGCCGGTGAGATCTTTTAATTCCGAGATCGCCGACATCCGCACTCGGGTGATCGTTCCAGAATCACTGTCAAATGCCTGCGCGGAGGTCATATTTGCCCATCGAGGCATCTCCATATCCAAATTATCCGGATCAAAATGTTGACTGATCTCTCCATCTGACTCCATATCTACATCACTACGTGGAGGTGATCTATGGAGTCGATCTTGATGACCGACCTGGCATATTGTTCGAACAATTCCGGCCGATCGAACTGATTCCATATCCACATCCACAGGTTTCTTGACTGGTTTAGCAGTGGATTGGTTCATGTTTGGTGTCGATCGCCATGGTTGTCCTTGCCCAGGTCTGTACTGAGGTAACCCGCATTGTTCACCCACAAATCGATTCATCATAGTCGCGAACATGGTTCTCATTTGCTCTGGGACTTCTGGTATGTTGGTAGGGTTACTGTTGGGAGTCGGATTGTTCTGTGCAACTTCTTGAGCATCTTCAAAACTGTCATCTGATCCGACTCGACCAGGTTCGGGCTTCCTTTTCCTGCTCTGCGACTCGATCTTGGGGTCAATGTGCTTGATCCCTTTCGGGCCCAACGTCATACGAGTTACTCCAACCGAGGAGTCGGTGGAGTCCGCTCCAGACTGTGATGACGATTGATATATTGACTCAATATCCATAGGATATTCAACCAACTGCGATCGGTGTGAAGGATCCGCGATCGGCGACTGGGCCACGGGGTTCGCCCCGAGTAACGAGGCAAGGTGATCATACAGAGTTGTCATAGCTTCTCTGATCGTCCCTTGGTCTAGATCGAACAGCATATTCGCGTCGAACGCACCAGTAGTGAAACCAACTTCGTCGATCTGCGCCAAGAGGTTCCTGATCAGGTCAAGTTGACTGCCTGTGATAACCGGCCTGGTCGCCCGACCTTCAAGCTTCCCGATGATCTTGGGTTTTATGATCTTCATCACTCGGTTGGTAGCTAGGAACTTGTGAAACTCTCGAAGATAGAAAAATCGTTCTACATCTTGAACAGTGGTCTTCTCAGCTGGTTCGGTCTTCTCTTCGTCTTCCTCGAAGATCTTCGGTTTAGGTTTCACATATTTTTTAGGTGGATCACACTGATCCGCCCCCATGTTTTTTCTTTCTTTTTCCATTTTCTTCTTATGCATAGGATCGAGGTTAGCACCTCGATCCTTTCCCGGGTTATAGTTAATTTTACTATAACCCAGATCGGCCCTGATCGGGGCCATGTGGGGAGTTGTTTCATCTTTAATTTCGACCTGGAACTCCACCAGACCAGGTCGACCATCGCTTCCTTTAGGTTTGGACAGCATCGGAGGCGATACGCCTTCCTCCAATACACCCGAAAAAGTTTCCTCCACTTTGATTTTCACATCTTTTTCATCATCAAAGGAATCGCGGTGATATCCTGAGTCACCAAGTGATCCGGGCACACGCACCATTGTGGTGGAGCCGATTTCCAAATCCATGACAGAAGTCTTGGGTGGAATCCGGATACCCACTGGCCGGGACGACCAACTATCGGAGGGGGTACTCCATCGATCCTGATCAGCATCAGAATCAGATGAATCACCATTATGGTGACTGATCTGATCCTCCCGGTCATCTGGCCGGTCGTCATGCGCGTCAGGATCTATGTTTAACTTCATCCCACCTTGTGTACCCGTTGATCGGGGGTGGTTACACCCACTCAGGTGGACTCAGTGACGAAAACAACGATCTTGATCAGGTCGGAGGGGATGACCTTCTCGAGACGGGGGTGTCCTCGGGTGGAAATCTTCACCGGAGAACGGGTTGGGGTCGATAAACTTAATCAGTATCTAGGCACTGATCGGGAAACTTCGTCCGATCAGGTCAGCCAATGAGAGTAAGAGACAACAAGAAACCAAGAAAACGCGATCAAACCACGATCTGCCACGGTAATCCACAAACGTTATCTCCACAAAACCTTTCCAATATTAAAAACGTGTTCCAAACACGTGCGCGTGGGGGGTGAGGTTTGATCACCCAAACAAACCCGTCGGGGGCCTTCCGGTAAGCCAAAATGCGTCTAAGCGCGTCTTAACCGGGAATAAAGTTGAGCAAGAGGGGACTAGTTAACCCTGTGCTCCCAATGACCGCGACACGTGGCGGAGCGACTCTTTGGTTAGGGGGTAAATCAAAACCTGTTATTATACATGCAATGTTCTATACCTAGTGTACAATA
>MIQA02005403.1:10599-26547 GCA_001887855.2 Sclerospora graminicola | reverse complement strand
TTGTGTCTAAGAAAGCGAAACGTATACTGATTTATCCTATGTCCAATACTCCCTTTGTGTAACCTACCTCAAATAACACGCCTGACCAGTCATGTGCCTTACCCACGCAACCCAACTAACTCCGACTCTGTGTACCAGTACGGCCGGTACACCAACCCCAAATGGTACCAACCCGGCCGGTACACTGAACCCATATGGTACCAGTCCGAATGGTACATTGTACCCGACCGGCTCGGCCGGATAGCCACCCATCCGCGCCCCCCGGCCGCTGACGCTAGCAGTCCCTTGGCAGCCCTTCCTACGATCCCGGTACATACTCTTTCCACTAGAACAATCCTCTTCTTTCGGGCTCCTTCCACTCCATCCTTACAGACAATCCGCCATCTTGACCGTCAAGCCTCCATAGTCCTTCCGTCCGCTCAGCCCGCTTATCCAACTATCCTCGCCCCTTGTCAGGTCCGCCGACTTGATTTCCAGCCAGGCACCGCCCGACCGCCTACGAGGGCGCCTGGCAGTCCCAAATTGCATCTTATTACTGGCCGGTCTGGGCATCCGGCTTAGGGTGACATTTCAGCCAATCCGATGTGGGCATCCATCATCATTAGTCCGTTAACTTCTGGAGCACTTCACCACAGTTATGACGATCCCGAGTGGATAGATGAGCGTGATCTGAACTGTGGAGCTCTATTGAGAGAATTTGAACGTGATCGGGTGAGAAGGAATCGATTTGAAGTGATGCAAACCCACGAAGAGGGTAACCAGGAAACTAAATAGCCTGGGTTGACACATTGTGACTGATCAGCAAATATGATGATCGGGCAAGTGGAGATCAGGGTGGTTGGACTGGTTTGGAAGAAACGGATGCATATACATATATATATTACTCAAGAATTATACCTGTACGCATGAGAGCGATCGACATACAAGATGGAAGCGATAATGAGACATGAACAAGATATACGAAGGTGGAATGCGAAAAATCATCAAGAACTGTCGTGATATATTAGTGATTATGGAAAACGAAATAGAAGTTGATTATCACGACGATCACAGGCCATACTTAGTGCGCAGACGAGAAACCGTGTACCCTGGATGATCCATGGGACTTGATCGAAACTGGTTTCGCCAAGGTTCCTCCTGATCGGTCCAGATCAGGCAATCACGCAGCGTGGCGACCGGAGTTATATGCCCATAACCGGGATACCAATCCCCGCCGTCAGCCTTGAGTCCTCGCGATCCCGCTCGACGAACAGGTAAATGCAGGACGCCAGGGAGCAGGAAAACGTCCAGATCACACTCGCCGTGCAGGATTCCGTCGACGATATAATCGCAGATCGTGGCCCAAGCAGCCCCGGCTTTGGTGCGTCGACGCTTGCGAGCATGGTGGTAATGCTCTATCCACGCGTCCTTGCGCATCGCCGTCGTGATCGGGAAATGGTGAGTCGCCTCCCATATCGCTTGCACGTGCTCCTGGTAATATAAAGCCAAGCGTCCCTGCAGCTCGACAAACCAAGGGCGATCAGGAAATGCCAGCCCGGGCATGGGTGTCAGGAGGACATCCCAGGGTGCTGAATCGATCAGAAGTTCGATAGCACCTCTGGTCAGCAACCTTGGTTGCCATTGCTTGTCTTTGGGTGCCGGCGATCTGGTCGGAAAGATCCAGACTGGCGGGCGGGACCACAAGCGAGGGACGCATTTCTGCCGCACTTCAAGAACCCGAGGCGTCAGATCCCAGACCTGATCAGCACTCCAAGGTTTTCGTGTGGCCATGTGAGCGGAAGTTGGCTTGCCCTGCATGACGACATACAGATCCATGAACGGTTGGTTCGGATTGTAGCTGTAGTCGTTTTCTCCGACCGACGATCGATCCGCGGGGATGAAGACGCCCGTGAAATTGGGTGGCGGGGCGATCGCTGCCCCAGTGGCCGTCGGAGGAATGTCAGGATCAGCTTGAGCCGGTTGTTCCTCCTCGAGATCATCGTCATCGTCGCCATCTGACTCCAGCAAAGTAACGGCCTGGGCCAGCGAATTCACGCCTGAATAACTTGGTGCTTGCGTACGGCGATCAGTGCTGCGCGATCGGGACAGAACAGACAACGTCCTCTCGTCCAGATCAGTCGATTCATCATCCGAGTCGATCACAAGACGTGATCGCTTGGCGGGAATCATCTTTTGCTTCGACGAGCTGGTCTGCTTACGCTTCCCAGAACTCGAGGCCGAAGGTGCTGATCTTGGAGTCGCTGGTGAACGAGATTGGAATGACGCAGGAGCTTTTGAAGTGCTGATCACGGGCTGATCAGCACTACGAACAGGCAAGGAAGCGACGGAGGACGCGGGCGAAGGCGGGGCAGACTCTGGAGACTGTGGCGGTGTTCCAGGTGAATCAAATGAGCTGATCAGCTCAGGAAGCCGTTGCAAGGCCGTCCGAACTGACTCCGAACCGGTGTCCGGTTTGGTCCACCTATCCATAGTCTGCACCGCGAGGTTTTTCAGGTCGGCGTTATGCTGAAGCCAGGCGCGATCATCGAGCTCTAGGGTTTCAAGTTTAACCCGAGCAAGATTAAGTTCGTGCCGGCAATCTTCAGCCACTTTCCGACTCTCGCACAACCTCTTCTGTATATCGGTACGGCCGATGCGAGAATCAGAAAGTTGTTTGGCCAAGAGCTGGACCTGCTCATCCGAATAGCGAGCATCGATCTCCCGACGCTCTACGTCCTCGGCAGTGCGGATCTTGTCATGCAGCAGCTGATCACGGTCGAGACGGTGATCATCGATGCGTTGCAGATGATCTACCATCTCGACCATCGAATTCTTCATTGCCTCAATACGTTCATCTGGAAATAAACATGGAGAGTCAAATACGGATTACAGAAGAAGTGAATGAGATGAACGTACCCTGATCACGGATGGTGATAGTCAGCGAGTCGATCAGCGACTGTAGGGAGGCGACAGTGTCCGAAGGCTTGGAAAGTCGCAGAGCAGCGAGGTCAGCTGATTACTGATCACGCTCCATTGTCAAACCCTGAACGCGATCAGTCATGTCTTGCAAGTCTTGGTCAAGTCGGTCGCGATCTAGCCGGAGAGTCGACAGCTGGGCAGCCAGATCAGCAGAATCATGTGCCAAGGAATCGGCAACGATCCGATGGTCGGATAACTCAGCGTTAAGTGCCCGATTGGTATCATACAGAGAAACCAACTCGGGAATTGCACTTCGGAGTTCCGACCGTAGCCGGCAAGCCTCCACGGGCCCCAACGTGAATGGACCCGATCCATCTATCAGGCGAGCGAGCTGCTCCAAGGAACGGAGAGGGCGATCTGATGGAGGTCGAGCAGGAAGACTCCAAGACGGTCGATACGAAGCGAGAGCAGTTGTCGGACGGACGAGGCTGGTCGTGATCGGCGTAGAAGTCGTGATCGGGGCGATCGCAGGGGTAGCCGAGCTGGAGACGGAGGACAAAGAAGCGATCAGGCGGGCAGCCGAAGAAGACGAAGAAGGGAAGAGGAGATTGGCTTGCGTCGGCCATGGTGATCACCAGAGAGGAAGTTTAAAAGTGAGTGAGTCGAACTGCAGTCGTTGTGCGGCTACAGTTAGTCTCAAGGGCGGCTGTGGTAAAGCGATCGAAAAATATTGGGACTGAAGTGGACCACACATGGCCGTTGATTGGTGACGATAGAACACCCATCAACATATGACGGTTGATGGGTGGGAAAAGGTTGATCACGGTTAAGAAGAAAAGGTGGCGGCCAACGGATATTCACGACGTGGAGAAATCAGCCAAGTATGGTCGTTAAGCCCAGTCCCAGACAGTGGCGGAATGATGGAGATCAAGATCACGATTGTACTACAGTCACTAAGTGGAGTTCCGTGGATGAAATAAGAAAAGAGTGACTGTTGACATGACGTATCAAGGGCAGGTGACCAGCCGATCTCTGAATGGTATAGTGGTTGAAGTTGATCATGACACGAAGTTACGGCCTGATCAGCCTATTATGCCCGAGCAATGAAGATTAGATGTGGAATGAAGTCGGGCATGTGGAGTGACAGGTTGTGTGAGTGATGATAACCTATGGTTGGTCCGAAGATGACGTGGCAAGGCCTGATCAGGCCTGATCAGCCAAGATCGGTGTTATATGGTTGTCCTGACGGGGTATAAAGGTCGGAAGTATGGCTTAGAAGATGAATTGAGTCGTGATGATGATGACCCAGAGCGTTCCCGAGGTGATCAAGGGCTGATCAGCCTGATCACCACCTGATCACTTGGTCGATCACTATGGCGATCGTGATCAGGGCCAATCAGCCTCTGATCAGCGTTCAGATGCAAGGGCAAGTAAGTTCTCGGTTTGGTTAGACTATATACGAAGTGGATAAGTGCTGAAGAGCAGGTCTCAAGTGGTTTCAAGGTCGTTTGTTGAAGATCAGGATGGGTTGAAGATCTTCCGAAGAGTCGGGTCATGATCAGGGCAGAATCGGTACAGGTCAGCTTGAAGGTGCAGCCAGGATGGGCAAGAGAGTGTTACGCAACCGTGCGACGAAGTAAATAGGTTCGAAGTAAAGGTCAGGCATGAGTTGAGGTATGGTACACAGGTATAGGAAATTGCATATATAATAACAGGTTTAGATTTTCCCCCTAAAGCAAAGAGTCGCTCCGCCACGTGTGCGGTCATTGGG
Organism: Sclerospora graminicola; assembly: GCA_001887855.2. Taxonomy (NCBI): domain Eukaryota; phylum Oomycota; class Peronosporomycetes; order Peronosporales; family Peronosporaceae; genus Sclerospora; species Sclerospora graminicola. The sequence goes on along the minus strand of MIQA02005403.1, from coordinate 21,878 downwards.
AGCACAGGGTTGATTAGTCCCCTCTTGCTCATCTATTTCCCGGTTAAGACGCGCTTAGACGCATTTTGGCTTACCGGAAGACCCCCGACGGGTTTGTTTTTAGGTGATCGAACCTCACCCGCAACGCGCACGTGTTTGGAACACGTTAATAATATTGGTAAAGGTTTTGTGGAGATAACGTTTGTGGATTACTGTGGAAGATCGTGGATTGATTGCATTTTCTTGGTTTCGTTATATCTCTCTCTCATTGGCTGGCCTGATCAGACGAACTTTCCTGATCAGTGCCTAGATACTGAATAAGTGTCGACCCCAACCCGTTCTCCGGTGAAGATTTCCACCCGAGGACACCCCCCGTCTCGAGAAGGTTATCCCCTCCGACCTGATCAAGATCATCGTTTTCGTCACCGAGTCCACCTAAGTGAGTGTAACCACCCCCGATCAACGGGTACACAAGGTGAGATGAAGTTAAACATAGATCCTGACGAGCATGAAGACCGGCCAGATGACCGGGAGGATCAGATCAGTCACCACAGTGGTAATTCATCTGATTCCGATGCTGATCAGGATCGACGGAGTACCCCCTCCGATAGTTGGTCGTCCGGGCCAGTGGGTATCCGGATTCCACCCACGACTTCGGTCATGGATTTGGAAAACGGCTCCACCACATTCTTACAATACGCAAAACGCCCCCATTGGCTGCCTTCTGCCTTATTTTCAGGACAGAAAAATGCGGTCGTCGAGATCGCAGTCACTTCCTTGGTGATGGTGAGCCAGCGACAGAACGCTCGGTCGTATGACAATTTTGGCTGCATAAAGCTTTCGGGTACTTTGACGGCCGAAATGTCCGAATACAGAAAGATACCACCACTCGGCAGGATCGGGACGATTTTCACATCCACCAATGCGCGTAAAAGACGGTCGCACTTTTGCCTGTACTGGTCTGCAACAAAAGCATAAAAGGTCTCAAATCCCTTGTAAGGCTTTTCCGCGAGTTCCAACATGTTTGCGACGGCCTCCGGGAAAGATGTTGCTACGCTAAACTGAATCCAGGTATTGGCAAGACAGATCAAATTGCTAGGACCGATAGCCCAGCCTACATTCCAATCCTGTCACAGAAAAGGTTTTCCCAGCGCTCGAAACCCTCAGCGTGCGCTCCCACATGCCGTCCATGTTAGCGATCCGTAAGCAGTTGCAAGTAGTGCAAAAGCGAGAAAAGTCCAGTAAACATCGACACGGTCAATGAAAACGACTTGATGCCGTCCCAGCTTTGCAGGGAACCGACGAGAAACGGCGCCACATCTATCGGCAATACCATCAACACGTAAAGCAGAGCCCGGAGAACAAGCGCCTTGTTTCGTAAACACATGCCCAAGCCAAAGCTGCCAATCCACAAGACAACTGCAGAGCCACCGATACATGCCAAAAGGATACCAATCTGACTAAGACTAAATGAGAAGAAAAAGACATAGTACATGACCAGAGGGTGGCGAAGTTCACGGATCGCGTAGAACAAGCGGCTCATGGGACGAAGGGGGTACATGAGAGTGGCTTCATAGTCGTAAACGTCGTTCCATGTGTCGACTGGGCCCGTTGACTGGCTACTTGGCAGTAGTTCCTCACCTTCTTGGTTCTCTTTTTTTACTGACATGAGCCAAGAAAGCCAATACGTAATATCCACGCGTGTTTTGGATAAATCTAAACCATCCGTGTTGAACAAAAAGGGCGACAGGAGCCAGCAGGTGCCAGCAGGTGCCAAGTAGCCATATAGCAAAGGAAGCAATGCCATAATCGTGGCCCTTCGATCTATATGCGTCCAAGAGCTCAATTTCTGACGGAATCTGGTCGGGATTCTTATCACAATCAAAGCTCGCAGTGGCACAGTACTTTGTCAGTACATTTGTCCCAATGTTAAAGTTCCCATATGTGCTAAAGATGATCATGAGACCCAACAATTCAACAGCCTTGCGGTAGTGCGACGCAGCGTATTCCTTGTAAAAATTGACCATTTTTTCACGCACGATCGCAAACCCACGCCCAGTGCCGCGCTACTTCGAGCCACCACGCATGATGGCAATGTTGTAAAAGTGCGACTTGGTCCCCGTGCTGAAAATGTAAGATACCAGACCAAGCGTCACAATGAGCTCCACAAAGTTAACGACAGCTGGGTGCCATCCGTACTCGACAAACAGCAATGCAATCAACGGAATAGTCATCAACATACCAAACTGGAAGATAAACTGCGTGTTCATCACTTCCGCCAACTCATCTAACGAGTCGGTGGTAATGATGGCAGATTCCTCAATCTCTTGGTGCAGTGCAATGTAAACTTTTCCATAAGCGTAGATGAAAACACAGAGCACGACGAGTGTGTTACAGATATAAAAAAGCCCATGTGACCGTAAAACATAGAGTTTAAGCGGACAAATCCATGCTCGCACCCATTCGATGCGACTCGCGACTCAGCGAGCTTTCCGCGCATCCGTTCAAGAGCTTGGCTTCAAATGCGTTAATTTGACTCAATGTTACGTCACAACCCTTGCCACACTGCATAAACTCCTGGTGAGTCACCTTTTCGCCACGAAGGGCGACATTGTAGCCAGCAAAGACATCTTCTGACAAATTGATCCCTTTGCTGGCCTTTGACACACCACCATTCGACATAATAAACGACTTTTCAAACACATCGGGGTGGCCATAATGCATACGACTTTGAAGAGGATTCGCCAGTACACGCTGTGCCAGACTCACAAACACAAGCTCTTGCAACGTCATGAAATGAGCCAGAGACGATGTTCACCCGTGAAAGCTTGTTCCTTCATCCCAATAATCTTAACATTCTGTCCATTCATTGTGGCAGTGGCAAAGACATTGGGAATCTTGAGTGGGGCTATACGGTCCAAAATGATAAGGTACCCCTATTCTGACATTCGCAAAACATGTGTACCCTCTATGTCCCTGCAGATTGTACATGTTTGGGGGACCCTCATTTGAGCTTTATTCATAGACAGCACCCTATTCTGACGTTTGAGTCCTAGTTGGCTACAAACCTGAAAAGTACCCTATTTTGGCAAAAGTCCTGTCCTCGGACCTGTATAATGCGCGCTGCTCGCCTATGGCCGTCGCACCATGACGTCATCGCATGGTCATCACGACCACAATTATCCACATGGAATGCATTTTCATGTGAGTCCCTCGACCGAAAGTGAGGATATCAGACCCATTAATAACATGCATATCTAAATCTAACGTTGCACCCAACTGCATTCGTTGCCTGACCGAATTCATGAACTACCGAACGCACCAGCAGCGTCTTGCCCACACCAGGTGGTCCACAAATAAAATGCTTTTTGGGAGCTCTACCCCAAGATCTGAGCGCATCCGTGGGTGCCGAAATGACAATAAATTCTGTTCACGAAGCACAGCGCGCTCTTTCTATCATTACTTGACTTTTCGGTTGCGAGGATGCTGAAATCGTTCGAGTGAAGCTAATTGCTTGAACTCCATCGTGCTCTTCATTTGTTAGATTGTTTCCAGTTCAATCTGTCAATGTTACACGGGTACCAGACGTAACTCGTGTCAATTCTCCTGAGGATGACACAAAAGGTCATTACCAGCTTCTCTTTGTCATCTACGACACCTTTGCTTTTAGCCACGAGTCCATCCAGTGTTGGAAGTTTTACAATGTCATCGGTACAAACCACAACGCTTCGTTGCAGCGTTGGCTGTAGCAACGACCGAGTATCAGCGTCACGCAGCAGTTGAGGCTGTATCGTTGACACAGACGACGGCAGCAGCTCCAATTGTCACCGACGCAGCGATGCGCACAGCTCGTCAAAGTACCCTCAGTACCTCATAGCTTCGAGACGAGTTATTTGAACTTGGCTTATTCTTATCTGCAAGTAGAGACGACTCCAACTCACGAAAAGACTGCGACTTGCGTTGGGGTGTGACAGATGCGTCCACCTGTGCTGGTTGATTGGGAGTGCAGGTGTCTGCTGCAGCCAAGGCAATTCGACAGACAGTGATAAGGTTTTTGTCAATATAGCACAGCGATGGAGCGCTTTGGAGGGACAAGAGCAAGAACAGCAGGAGACTGTACCGGCCAGTCACAAAGGAGACTTAACGCTCGCGCATACGTGGTCAGCTACCAACTTGAAATTTGCACTAGTTTAAGGACTGGACTCCCAAGCAAGTGGGAATCTCTTTGGTGCGGCTACTTTCAGCACCGGGATCGTCGGTCCGAACGGTGAAAACCTTTCGGTTGGCTGCCTCGTGCGATTGGAAGCGAGTAATGGTAACGTTTATCGTATCCGCGTGCGCGCCGTGCGTCGCGATGTGAGCGTGGCGACCTGAAAATGCCAAGTATAGATTATCCATCATGAACTTTTTTGAGTATTTCCCATTTGTAATGGGACACACGCGATTCTGGTAATTTTACGAGCGACTTGTTTTCAAAATTAGAAACCCAGAATGCCCCAGATTTGAAGCCTGCCAGAGTGTAGACCGGCTGTTAGCTTTAGGTCATGCGCCTTCGAGGTGCGAGCAAATGCAATATGACAAACGTCGAAGTGGTGCTGCCATCACATCGTAAGCTTCTTCGAATCCGTGTTCACAGTGGTGATGATTGTCAGACATTACTCTAAAACCTTTTCGACTCCTTCAAACGAAGTTTTTTTCTTGTCCCGCCGGACGATTGTTTTCAACACTGTTTGTCGAATAATCCCTCGTCTCTTACTGTAAATCGTGAGGGTGTCGTGGCTCACGGCTTGGGACGGAGAACACGTCGTGACACCTACCGTCAAAATTAAAGTAATGATCGCAGGGTTGTATTAGTACATACCTCTGTAAAATACGACAGCACGGGACATAACTAACGATATATTTGTACCATGCTGGAATTGAAATGTGTCCAAGATGCTAGTTATAGTATTGTGTGACGTCAAAATGCAATAAAAAAAATATTTCCGTCCCCAACTTCGCTATGCTAATAAAGATAACGTTACCATCAGTAAATAGAAAGTAAGGTAAACTCCCATTTCTAGTCATTGCATGTATTAGTAACTTTTCACCTAAATCTGTTGGTGCTTTACAACCAATCAATTTAAGGAGGCGTCGCTTTAGGCATTCCCCTACAAAGTACTGACTTCTAGATATCAATAACCACAACATATCAATGGCAACACGCCCTTATTTGAAGCATGTTTTTGCCTGGTTACATTTTTTCTATTCATTCGTTTTTGTGACTGGGGTAGAATATGAGCGGGCCGAAGGGGTGCTGGTAAACCAAAATAGGCCCTGGTGGCTTATATCGAGACAGCCAGGTGAGCCGATGCCATGCGACTTGCTAGGCGCCACCTTCCCCATAAACTCATGGACGTTCATGTGGCTCATCAACGGGCAATTTTCTCGGGTGGCCCCAAGACAAAAGACGAGCTAAGGAAACGTGTGAGATGTAGGTAGCGTCGCAGCAGTATGTACAAGCCATTGACGCGTATCTGTCGATTTCCGTCGACCAGATCCACTACCTCGACGAGTTGGAAGAGCTGTGGGGCAAAGTGATGGCGCTTTGTGCCACGCACGATCCCATTCGCTATCGGTCGATTGTCGAAGACGTGGCTTCACGGTTGCTTGGCTTGTCACGCTTTAATGCCGCGGCCGCCGCGTTTCAATCGATTGAGAAGCTCAATGAAGCGTTTGATTGCTATCTGCGTGGCAACAATTGGATTGCCGCGCAAACGTTATGCGAACACAACAGGGCCCCGAGCTACTCCCACGTCTGGAGCGAGCACAGCAAGCGAGTGCCTTTGGATCCGCAGGTCATCACCTGAGGCCAAGACGAGCGGCAGTTCCTACACACCTTCGATTGACTCAACTGCAGTACACTGCAGCCAAGAAAGAGACAAAGGTGAGATCACACAAAGGCGAGGATGCTGGGCGCAGCAGCAGCGCACTTGACTCATGGATGCAGCGGGGATAGTGGGACAAAGTGCTATCGTCTGCGGCCAAGCATGACCCAGCATCCTTGGCGAATAATTGGGCCTACGATGCTCCACGGCCACCGAGCTGAATACAAGCTCTCGTGTCAAAAAGATGGAGCAATGGCTGCTAGTGACCCACTATTTCGTGACCAAACAACACGCGGCAAACGCAGGACTGAGGATTTAGTGGGCATGTCGTTACTTCGATTTGTGGCGTTCCTTCCGGCAGAGAAGAGGTTTTACCTTGCTGGTGCAGCAACGAGGAAACTCGAGTTGTTTAGTGCCGCGTTCGTCTACTGGAATCGGTATCTTGACCTGTGTCAAACCATTGAGGACGGTGAGGTGAATAATCTCGACAATACGGACTTTCTGGGCACGGATATTTCGTCTCCCGTTGGTTTTGCGGTCCCAGAGACCCACTATCTGGCCGACGAGAGCGCTCGGGGAGAGATTCGGGACTGGGTGTTGACCATCTCGATGGATCAACAAGTAGCCGAGAAATTGCCCGAACGCTCGTGTTTGAATTGTAAAGCAACCATCTATCAAGCGACACTGCAGTGCTCGGAATGCAAAACCATGTCGAAAGCGTGCATCCTGACTGCCTTTCCTCTCCTGTCGAAGACAATCGAGCACTGTTCTACGTGCAAAGTCAGTGCGAGCGCGAGAATTGGAACAAGTGGGTCAAGCGATTTGGTGGTACGCAGCGCCACAGAATATGAGCTACTGACATTAATTCGCGCTCTCTTTGCTTTGTAGTCAACAATTCGCTTGCTCCCAATCAACCCTAAAATAATATACTCTAAATTATATCTAATTGGCGATGGGTACATGACACCAAATTGCTTCAATTAAAGGCGCGTCGCCTATAAGATATTTTTCCTTATTTTTGGGAATCGGATCTGAATTTTGTTTTGGGGGTTTGGATCTGACCCAACCACGCCACTGCGCCGTGTTCAAGTCCCCCTCGGGAATGATTCAGCACGCGGTAAGAAGGGTTGCTTATTCTGTTTCGCAATGCTGCGATGACCTGAGGTTATGCAGATTTTTACTAAATAAGCACGTCATATTTTTATTTAATGTTTTCATCTAACTCTTTTATCTTCTGCGGCTCATTCTAGGTGATACGGAGAAAATTATCATGGATCGATGGTGGTCGTGTCGTCTGTGTGTTTGTCTCGTCTTTCTTACTCTTTTTGTGTGGGTTTCACTGTTTGTGGGTGTTTTTCATACAGCTTTGTGCACGGAAGAAGTTGAATTTACACCGCCGTGTCAACACACTTTGACGCTCTCGTGTCTCAAAGAAAAGCACGGTGTGTGTAACCGCATTCGATTGTTCTTTACGTCATTAGCGCGTGGTGAATTTGAAGAACGACCGAAAGCCGTGCTCAAGGACGTGGATGAGAGTCACGGTAAGATTATTTTATTTTTTGACGAGCTCCATACGTTAGTGGGAGCAGGAGGTAACGAAGGATCGACGGATGCAGCGAATATGCTCAAGCCAGCCTTAGCTCGTGGAGCGTTGCACTGTATGGGGACCGAACTTATATTGAAAAGGATGCTGCGTTGGCACGACGATTCCAACCTGTGCTCATTTCGGAGCCGAGTGTGGAAGACACGGTGACGATTTTGCGTGGATTGAAAGAAAACTACGAAGTCCATCATGGTGTTCGAATCCCAGATAGCGCTCTCGTTGCGGCAGCGACGCTTGCCAATCGATACCTAACAGAGCGTAAAATGCCCAACAAGGCCATTGATTTAATGGATGAAGCGGCGTCACGTCTCCGGTTGCAGCAAGAAAGCAAACCTGAGCCAATTGAAAAGCTCGATCGGGAAATAATTCTGCGCCGGATTGAAATTGAAGCTTTACGGAAAGAAACCGACGCAGCATCGAAGAAACGCATGGCTGCGTTAGAAGAAGAAGTTACGAAAGCATCAGCAAAGCTGCAAGACTTGATGAAAGAGTGGAAGGCGGAGAAGGACAAGTTGGAAGAAATGCAAGATGCCAAGCGGAAACTCGAGGAAGCACGTCGTGAATTGATTGCTGCCCAAAACGCGGGCAATTATGCACGTGCTGGAGAGATCGTGCACTCGAAATGCTGAAAGCCGTGCTCAGGTTCCAGTATATCAACATGTATGCCAGTGCCTTGAGTGAACCGTTTGTCGAGGTGAATTTTTTGGCCTGGTCCTTCCTACAGAAAAAAACAGGTTTTGACGAGAATTTTTTTATTGCACAATGATATGAGCTGCCAATCGTAATCGTCACGGCATTAGATCGGAGTTTCCCTTGACCATTCGAAATCCAACTATCGTGGCCAAACAAGTTTTTTTCGCAAAACACCAATTATTCCCGATAGAAACGTCATTTTTGGGCATGGTTGAGAATAAAGTGCTTGAGATGAATGGACCGTATTTAGATTGTACGTACAACGAAACCACTTGGAGCATTGGTTATATCGTTCGACCGGTCGATACTCGGTCAAGACGTGACACACGGTCGTTTATATGCTTACGGATCCGGCTCAGGAAAAAGCCAAATACGTTGGGATTTATTTACTCCTCGAAAAACCATCGAAAACACGGCAATTTAGCTTCCATGGATGCTAAATGTGCAGCTCTGGAGCCGAAAATCCTGTCGGGAGGTTGGGCATGGGCAAACGATCCGCTTAGTTACGGGGACTATTCCCCAAAACTGGTCCTCGATCAGTACCAAAATGAATTAGGCATGGGGGAACGTCCCGTCTTGGTGTATTCCAAAGGATCGAAATGTTCGCAGCAAATGCGACACGCGTTTGTCAACACGACCACACGGTTTCTCCCGCAATTGTACCGTTCCTTATGGCACAATATGACTGCACCTTTGGAACTTGAAAAGCATGTGGATCTCGGATCCTTTGCCGATTATCTCTTGCATACGAAAATGTCTCTAAACGTCAATGCGTATCGACGAAGTACCTTTTTTTAACGTTAAAGATAGGGTTCAACCGATTAATGCAGGTCCTGTCTAGGACTTGAACTTGGCGTATGACAATGGTGCACGACGGAATTTTAAAGACTGGATCTTTCCCCAATATACGTATTGGAAACGTCTCATGTGTCATTCGCAACTGTGCACTACAATTTTTGAAAAAAAAATCTAGCGTGTACCACATGAAAATCTCATATGCCTCGAAACTGCTCCAAATATAGGAGCGTCGCCTTTAAGATATCAACGTCTATAAGATATACTTTAGAGTATAATCTTCAATACTACATGTAGTAGTGACATGCCTTCTATTTGGGTTATGTTTTGGATTTAGATATGGGGAAATCGCTACACCATTTTGAGGTCAAACTGGGATCTAGATTGGTTCAAAGTGGGAATGTTATGTTTTAACAATTTTATGTTTGAATCAAAGTGGGAATGTTATGTTTTAACAATTTTATGTTTTAATCAAAGTGGGAATATAGACGATTCAATGTGGGAGGTAAATCGTACCTAAGGAAAATTGTAATCATTGAAAAAGACTACTACTTTCTTCGAGATAGAAAAGAAAAAAGAAAAGAATGCGAACTAACGCGCTGCTGCTGAGTCTGGCGGCAGCATTGACGACCGGAAATGCTGAAAGCGGTATGCGCAAAGGCTTTGACATAGGGGACGGTGAAATGCTCTGTCACGAAAATGAAGCGAGCGAGGAGGAATCAGGAGGCATAATGGCGGCGCTGAACAAGGAATTCCAGCGCTCCAGCGACTTTCTACAGAACTTTTTCCGTTTTGAGGAGGAAGATAAGGAAGGGGATGTTATCGATATCGTGGTTATTGAGCAGGAGGTGGACCCAGCGTTTAATCGAAAGATGGCATGCATGAAGGCGCTGGAAAAGATTCATGAAGAGGACAAGCGCCTAGACCAGGCGGAAACGCTGTTAAAGTATCTACACTCGGCGTTTGACATAGTGACGTTGTAAGTGTGGGGTGGGTCATCCTATGACGACCTCATTGACCCTGAACTTGTGGCGCAGGTGAGTCATTTTTAATGTATTTGGTGTTGTCGTCGACCGAAGCTGGTGGGGATACTAACCCATTTTTTACGTGGATGTTATAGTGCAATTTCGTGTCCAAGTCTGAAGATTTGGTAAGAAAGTATTTGCAACACGGTAAGACAGACGATCAAGTGTGCGACATCCTGTCTGCCGTCTCGGACTTGAAGGCTACAGACAATTTATCCTGCAAACTATGCGAACGATTTGTGCAAATGGTAGAACAAGCGCTGGCACAAGAAATGCAGCAAGTCCGAGAAATCATTGGAAACTTGTGCGATGCTATGCTGACCGACTCAAAGTGCCACACATTCCTCCAGAACTTCGACGCTGTAGTGGACTGTGTAAAGCATGGGACAGCCCCAGTGACGATTTACTCGCGTATTGATATGTGTGCGGCAACTTCCAAAGAAGTTAAAGATCACATTGATTATCCTGAGTTTCTCGATCTGGCACTACTGGAAGATGAAAAAGTGTCTCCCAGCTCTGACTATAGGAGTTGCTTTTTCTGTTCGCGTGTAGCAATCCTAATTCAGCAACACATCTCCGGATAAGTTGCCAATCGCAAAAGATATGTTGTCTAACGTTTGTCAGACGGTGTCTCCAAAGGACAAATGCAATGTTCTGGACCAGAAATTCAACGAACTTGTGGAGTTGGATAAGGTAGGCATGCGTCCTTACGAGATTTGCATGTCTTTCGAAGTGTGTAAGACGACAGAAGACGGGAAGGTAGGTGCGCTTGATCCTCCTGGCAATGAAAGTCAGTGCACGTACTGTGAATTTGCCACAACTGTGGCGAAAATCGCGCTTGAGGAGTATGGTGCTGATATTCGTCAAATCCGCGCGTATGCCGATATGATTTGTGATATGCTTGGTGAGGACAATCCTTTCCATGATTACGTGAAGCAGCTTGACTTTGTGATTGATTCAATCACGAAGGGCATCAGCTCCAAAGCGGTCCGTGTGGGGTTGAAATTCTGCACCGCAACAGTCGACGACGATGAAAGTTTTGCCATCGCCTTACTCTCAGAAGATCAACCAAGACACGACTCTTTGTGGTGTAGTCGCTCTCAGAAAATCTTCCTGAGACGCGAACACCCACGGGGGTCCCAGACGACTGACTACCGGAGGGGTACTCCGTCCATCCGAGTCATGATCCGATCCGGCTTGAGGCCGGCTGGATCGGTCGCTTCCATCCGCTTGATCGCGACTGCTCGAATGTTGCATGTTAAAAGCTCACCTTGTGTACCTGTCAGTACTGGTGGTTAGCTCTCTTGATGGACCCTA